>WJFB01003200.1:0-14268 GCA_009870185.1 Pygmarrhopalites habei | reverse complement strand
ATTTCATGCTTTTTGCTGCGAAGACCTCCTGAGAAGAAAGAGGAGAGAGAGAGATGGCAAAAAAAATTTTGAAAGGAGTTTACTCGGACTAGTTATCCATAATTAGTTCCGACTGTCTTATTAGTGGTTTTCCCGTCCATTATGTAACCTTGGTCTCCTCCAATTTTTAAACTTCAATTTCATCCTACTTCTATACGCGTGTCCTCACGTATCATAAAGAATACTGTGTGAATTGGGCTGAACAGAATCTCAATTCATTTATCTGTAAATTATTTTGTAGAATTGGGTTTCGACAACTGACTATTTGTCCCGACCAACATTTCTACGCACGGACCAATACAATCTTCTCCCATTTGTAAAAAACGATGCGATGCGATGAGGTGTCAAGATTATACGATGAATGTCAAAAAAAATTGACATTTAGGTACATCCTGACTTTGACCAACATCCAACAGTGAATAAAGAGAATTTTGGGGGGAAAATTGGGAGTCCTCCCTAAAACTTTATTCAGTCCATGACACATTCTCTTCTCGGAAACATCAAATTTTGACTTCTGAAGTCTGACCTCCATTTTTCTGTTGAATTAATCTGCATAAAAGAAAATTTTCGTATTAAATCCTTTCACATGGCCCACCCACGTGTTCACTACAGTGTCTGAGAGTCTCTCCTCTTAAGACATTTCGAAAATGATGGGAGGTCAAAATTTCCTCAAAATTATTTCGTTCATAATTTCCTTAAAGTTTTTACTCCTGACTTTCCATTCCTCCGTTTGTCTATCAGTAAAAAGTCCAGGACTGAATGGGATTGGGAAGGAAGTGTCAACTTTTGTTGGGAATTACGCAAATTCTACAACAAAAATCAATTCTTCTCATAAGAACGTGAGGAAGAAAAGACAAGATGGAGGCGGAGGGAGTACGAGTGTTATTGGTGAGTTGAAGAATTACAATTTTAAATGGGATACTTAATTTCCGATTAAATTAAATTAATTAGGAGCTAGGATAACGAGGGACGCCACAACAGGCGATTGGTTGACTGTCAACATCGCACTGAACAATGGTGACTCTGCAGCTCCATCCAGAGGAAAACGAAGTATTGGAAACTGGTACCTCAAGTCAACTCCATTTGACCTGGAAGGGACCCCTAAGAGGGGAAAGAAATTGACAAGGACTCAAGAATTATTTTCGTGTGTCAATAAAGATTACTACTCTGCTCGGAAGTTTCAAGAATCCAAGGAAGTTCAAGGGAATTCTTACTTGCGACAGTCTCTCGTTTTGAATCAGAATGGGGTCAAATGTCATCATGTTTGTGACTCGAAAGAGAGTGTTGGATTTGGTCTGTTGGGATTTTGTACGGAACGTTACTGTCTGTGTGATCTGAGTCATGGTCGACATGTCGAGTATATTTGTCCTGTAGACAAAGTTTTTGACCCCGTCACTTTATGGTGTCAATCTCCAACTGACACGATTCTCTGCTCTGATCCTCAGACTGTCACTTTTTACGGACCACCTTCACTGCTTCAACTTTGGACTGCGAACAATGCCCCAACTTTTGTTCATGGATGGAAAAAGTGGAAATGAAAATATAATGATGCGTTTTTTTGTAACGTTTCTTTCACATTAAAATATTTTGCTTGGATTTTTCAAGGTTTTATTCTGTACAATTGTACGCGTTATTTTTTGAGAGTAATTTTGTAAATAGATTTTGTAAAGTCTGACAAGATGACTAAAAGTTCAAGAAAGGCTTGTGGAAATAAATAAAAGTATAGCTACCTATTATCGCCTATAATACATACATTATTTTGTGTAGGGATAAATTGACAGCTAGACAAATGTCGTGTATTTTTTGCAATAAATTTTAAAAATGCCTTGTGTACTACAGAGAGAAATGAATGTCACTTTTAATGATTTCCAACGAATATACAAAAACCAGTAAAAAGGAACTTAATCAACTTCGAAGCGAACCCTCCAAGATAACTCCTATACTCATTAAGCATGCTGCTCGGCTGAAAAAGAGACTGAGTGGCGTTGAGATATGACAGGAAGGGCGCATTATTTTTAAAAACCATTTTGTGAAAATCAGTGCTGAAATCCATTTTTTTCTGCAAATCTGCATGCGATACGTACAAGACATTTAAATAATTTCATTCCATGTGAATTTCAATTTATTTTTTCACAATTTAAATACAAAAGATGGCAATTCAATTAAACAAAGGAATCTCTCTTCTTCATTTTTGGATGAAGACGCAATCAGCTGCTTTAATTATGTGTGCTGCATTCTCCCCTGGAAATTTGCTGCAAATCTGCACAACAATGAATCAAATAATTAAATTGGTTTCAACGGTCAGTTCAAATATATTCTTTTGTACGAGTCGACTTACCCGGGTTACATTTCTTTGCACAGGTCAACGCACAAGGCGAGCTGTAGGTTTTACCGTCTGTAGAATCATTTATGAAATTCTTAATTTCCATAATAATTCTTTTGAAATTAATTTGTTAATAAAATTTCTCATTTATTGACCATGTCACTCACCTGACCCACAAACGGGGTCGTACTGAAGAGTACAGAAGCACTGGCCACAGTCATTTGGTTTTTGTGGTGCAGACTCTGTGCTGACTACAACAATGACCAGAATGAACAAAATGATGACGAATTTCATTTTCGAATGATAAAAAATGAGAGTTGGTCTCCTGAGAATAATTTGCACAACTTTACACTGAGCTTCAATTTGTTCGTCCTCTTTTATTTATGTGACGAGTCGACCTTTGTGAAGAGTAAAAATCAAAAAGAGAGAGACAGACACAAAATCCACACCCAATTGTTGGAAAAGAGACATTGTGGTCACAATTGGATTCATGGAAACTTGTGATGGTCTTCCGGGAAAGTGACATCACTAGAGAAGAAGAAAAGGATGACATGTCCATGACGTCACTTTGTAAATACACCGCTAATTGGAGGTGTGGAGTGAATTGTTGACACAGATTCGTTCATCTCCCTTCAGATCTAATGAATCGTCAAAAATTCATTCTCATCCAGTATTCCACAGTCAACGCAGAACATGGAGAGGAAATATGATGACTAAATCCTAATGTAAATATTATGATGTAATTTTGAAGGTTGATTTGGTTTCTAATTGCAATGCATATTAACAGTCTTCTTTTACAGTGGCTACAGTTGTGTCAATATTTGATTATTCTAATAATCTCTGGAGATTGACTCGATAATATTATGATCCTAGTGTAAATTTTCAAATCAGGACACGAAATTCGTGTCACGAATGAAAATTTTAAAATTAAGATTCAAAATTATGACGAATGAGGGTCACCTTAAATGATCTTAAATATTTCTTTATTTCAATTTTAAGAGCATCTCACCAAGGAAAACAATATACTTCAATTCCACTGACAATCTTTACAATGAAAGGTGAAAAGGTAAAATTAAAAAACGAAACTTGACAAAGAAAGTCGCTTGGAGCTGGAAGGAAGTTCCAGGCAGGAGGTCCGTTTTTCCGTTAGGTCAGTTTAAAATAGACGGACGGGTTCACTGGCCAACTCATTCATTTCCCTTTCTGATTACCCTCAAGGCTTTAGTGTGTTGCTCACTTCCTTGCTTTTTCTATCTTCGCTTCAGCTAAAAATTTTGAGAATGATCGAAAACAAGAAAAGAGAAATTTTCATAATTTTAATCTTCCTGTTTGTCATAAAAAGTTCTGGATATTTATTTCCATACGAAATGCGGAATCCCCTGTCGGTATTTCATCCATTCAATTATCAACTCTTGAAAATAGTAAATAAATCAAAATTGACCCCTCGAAATGTTAATAATTGACCACAGGGCAGTCCAGCTCCAGTCGGGACAATTTGGCCACGTCCCACAATCCAGAATTCCTCACAAATTCACTTTCCATTGAACACTCTCGGATTCCAAATCCATTTCTTCCAGCAGAACAAAAGTCTGGAATGGAGTCAACTGCACTCGATTCATTGTCCAGTCCTCGACTGGGCCAGGTCACATTACACACAATTGATCCGGAAGCTGAGGTCAGACTCGGTGACGGATCGTAGGAGAAAAGAAATGAGACCAGAAGAAATTATTCAGATTCTGAGAATTGAACTGGAATCTTGTAAAGACGACTACCCTCAACTGGACGACGGATCATCAGAACATTGTAATGAACCACAATGGAACATTCATGAGCTCAAGGTCAAATTACTCATTGAATTGAATGGTTGAACAGATGAGTTGATCGTGAAGCAGAATTCGATTGATGGAAGGACAATTCTCCGGGTAGTGGCGAGCAGTCCATGGGGTGCCATTCGGGGTCTGGAATCTTTCTATCAATTGACCTGGTCACATCCAGACGACGACACCCTGACATTTATAAACGAAACGGAAGTAAGTGACCGACCGAGATTCCCGCATAGAGGTCTCATGGTGGACACGAGTCGTCACTTCCTGCCTGAGGTTACCCTCGTCAAGGTCATGACTGCCATGATGTACAACAAACTGAACGTCCTTCACTTCCACATCGTGGACGATCAATCTTGGCCCTTTGTCAGTCAACAGTTTCCTGAATTATCCGAAAAGGTATTTCATTGACATTTGACCTCTAACCCTTTAAACATTATAAAGGAAATGTATTTGAGAAGGGAGCTTACAACAAAGTAGCTGTCTACACTCCAGACGTCATCAGTCGGATAATCAGAGCTGCTCATGTCAGAGGGATTCGGGTCATTTTCGAGTTTGACACTCCGGGTCATGTAGGTTCCCTCGGAAAGTCTCATCAAGGTCAGTTCTACTCATTTCTCTTTCTTATCCAAAAGGTCAATTGAATTGTTTCCAAAACTGTTGAGCAGAGCTGCTGACTCCGTGTTATGGAGATGGGAAAACCCCGGGTACTCCAGACTACCCGTATCACGCAGCCTATGAGAATCTTGACCCGACGAACGAGCAGATGTTTGACTTTATGCAGGAGTTTTACTCGGAGATTGTGAGGAACGTGTCCAAGGACCGATTTGTCCATCTGGGACTGGATGAAGTGTACAGCCCTTGCTGGGAGTCCTCTCCGGTCATCCGGGAGTTTATGGAATCTCAGGGTTACAGTGAGATTGCCCAGGTCCAAGAATATTACATCCAGAGACTCGTTTCCATGGTCAAAGCCATGAATGTGACTCCGATTGCTTGGCAAGATCCAGTCACGTCTGGAGCAGAGGTTGTCGCAATTTACTGACTTTCCGAATTCGGTGTATAACTTTAATTAGCAAATTAATTAAGTGTGTTTTGTGTTGTGGGTCAGTTGGACATGGATGTAGTTGTCCAGGTGTGGCAGGACTGGTCGGGGAATCGTTGGAAGACTTCATGGGAGGTCAATTTCACAATTAAATAAATCGAGATTAAATTCATTCAACATTAAATGATTGACATTTTGTTTGACGAGCAGAGGTTACTTCAGAAGGGTTACAAGGTCATCCTGTCTGCTTGCTGGTACATCAACTACATAAGCTATGGCGAATCATGGAAATCATACTACACTTGTGACCCCATTATCAATGTCAATGGTCAGGGTCAAATCAAATTAACTCCAATTAGACCAATTAATAATTTGAGACTTTGAACTCTAATTTTATTATTCAGTGTCGCTGGATCAACAATCGCAGATTCTCGGAGGAGAAGCAGCAATTTGGGGTCTAATTTCTTTCTTAAAAATGATTGCTTTTAATTAATTTGAGGTCAGATGAATTCAAATTAAATGATTTGCAGGTGAGTTTGTGGACCAGACGAACATAATTCCCCGATTATTTCCATTCGCGAGTGCCGTGGCTGAAGTTTTATGGACAAATCGGACAGAAATAGAGAACACGGAGAAGGTCAAATGGAGACTGGACCAGTTCAGATGCAGTCTACTCAGGTCAGAGTTGAATTAATACATTAAATCAATTTACTGAACTAACTAGTTAATTGTTTTTATTTAATAGACGGGGGATTCAGGCTCAACCAATTTTGAACAGTCACTGCGGAGGATTTGAGGCCAAATTGTCTTTTTAATGACATCAACTCACTAATTATTCCTTCATTAAATTTTAAATGATTTTTGATATTTATTCCACACACACACACTCAACACAAAAATAAATTTAATAAATATTATTGTAAAAATGTAAACATATAAAATGATTTTCAAAATTATCAGTTAACAAATATAAAAATAGTAGTTTAGAGTTTCCCCGAAATGGATTCTCCGAATGTGGCTGACGATCATTGGCCGGGTCTGAAAATGTTTTGAGCAGACGGTACACTCGAAGAAAGCAGAGGACTTTCCCTTCCCTTTGAAGATCCCTGCGAATTGAAAACACACACAATTAGTTTAGTTTAAGTTAAATTTTAAAAATATTTGCGATTAAATTTACTCACGTATTTTCTTGTTAATTTCCAAGGACATTTTGCTCTTATCCTTCAGCTTACTGATAGCCCTGCGCCTGGTGACCCTTGACACTGAAGGAGTCGACAAATCTTCTCCCCTCTCGATCTTGATTATCTTTCCAGAGTTGACCTCGTGACTCAAGGAGGGCAGATTCATGTCCGAGTCACTCGCGTAAATCTGACTGCCATTCTCCTCTTCCTCCGACGAATCATTTTCATTCTGTTCTCTCATAGGAGAAGGTGACCTTGACCTTTTCGTGCCATATTTGACCATTGGTCCACCAGCCTTGGGCAGATTCAGACGGTTCAGTTGGAGGCGGACAGTCATTGCCCTTTCCAGGTTGAAATTGGGAAAGGGATTGTTTACGTGGACTGACATTGACTTGGGTCCATTCCAAACACAAAGTTGACCTGTGGTGGGTGTCAGAGGCTGCATGTCATTCTGTTCAGTGGTCTCATCATTTTGACTCCCACACTTTTTCATGTGGTTCCTCAAAGAACGAGGATATTTAAATATTTTATGGCATGTTTTGCAGGTTGATCTCTCCAAAATGAATAATTCGAATATGCTCCCGGAGACTACATTTATCTGACATGACATGATCTTTTGACATTGAAACGATCTTCCTGATTCTGTGATCACGGTCCCTGTGAAATCATCGAGAAATGAATAAATTAGAGTCAGCGGTAATTAGTTAATCTTAGTTATATTCAGTCAAAATAATTTGACTTACCAATAAGCTCGTCCACTTCGGGTGAAGGGGTCACTTCCATCGAGTCATTTGATTTCCCTTGAGTCACATTTTCTTCCATATTGACATGGGTCGATTCGATTGTTTCTTGTCCAGGACTCTCAGTTGACCTCATTTTCACCTGTCTTTCACGAAGTCATTATTTTGTCCGGAGTTTGAAGTCCTTCCTCTGTGACCTTGTTCTTTTTGTGTTGATATAGGATGTGACCCCAAACCTTGTCTATGGAGAAGGATTTGTAGGGACACCAAGGACAGTAGTACAATCGGCTTCCCTTGACTGACCTCAAATTTGATTGCTGTGATTTTTTACCCGAAGATTGATTCCTGGATTTTGATCCATTCTCCGACTTATCAGTGGAAGGAGGAGTTTGAAGTGACCCAGATGACTCCCGAGAAGAAGATATTGACTCAGTTGACCTTGAAGGTGTTTCTTCAATATTCTTGCAAGTGTCTCCAGTTATGAGGTGGATCCGAGTGACATGGTCTCGGGCTTTGACCTTCAGTGGTAGACAGATGTGACAAATGAGGTACTCGTGGATCGTCCGCCCATTCTTCGAACCCGTGCCTGCACACAAAAAGAATGAATTCAAAGCATTAAAATTAATTTGAGACTGAATAGAATTAATTAGAATTAATTGAATTCTCACTGATGAAATCATCTACTCTTGACAACTGGTTGACCTTCAGTGGTTCTTGTCTTTGAGGCGTGGATTCAGAATCTTCTACTTTCTCGGACGAGTCGGGTGAGTTTTGAACAACAGTCTCCACTCTGACTGACTCCAATTGACCTCGAATGTGGGTCTGGCCATTTAGTCCAATTATTTCTTCGAGCTGATTAAAAAGGACAAATTAGTTTATAGTATATCCTTTCATTAATTAAAATTTTGAAATAATTTAAAATGTCACGTTGTGAAATTACAATGGGAATGAAGGTGATTGCACGTAGATTCGGATTTGTCTGTGTCAGGATTTTGATGGTGTTTAATTGTCTCTGGAGGTCGGAGAGTTGAGTGACCTGTGGGAAAATGACAGAAATTAAAGTGAACATGTGAAAATATTTTGACCATAGATTATACAAGATACTGACTGAATTAAAACTAAAATCCAGACGTACGTGGTCGGTGCACTTGAGGCAAGACGACGAGGAGACCATGATCACAATCCGAACTTCGGATTTTACAGTTTGAGAGTGAATTAAAATTTAAATGAGAGAATTTTGATGTTTGCTTGGACTCTTGTGTTCGCCTTGTGACTCTGAATTTGTGTTGAATGGGACGAGACAGACCGTCTCCGAGTGGTCATTCGTTTATTAATAGAATTTAGTGAAGGGCAAAACTGGAAGGTTTACTTGGAAGGTTTACTTGGAAGGGCTAATAGGATTAACGCAGACTTTTCTCAGACGACCACACGTCGAGATTTACGAGTGAACCCTCAATTTACAATTTCAATATTTTTCCCATAGTATTAAATCGCACGGTCGCACACTCCGGGTGTGATTTAATACTATGATTTTTTCTATTCCACGTTCAAATAAAGCAAACGTTGGAATTAAATAATCAAAATATTTACGTAGGTAGGTACAAATCAGGATGATAGCTGCGTATTTCATTTCCAATGTGGTTTGTTGACGCCATTAATATTTATTAAAAATTCATTTATGCGACGACCTTTATACGCATTTGGAAAAGGAAATGTAAATACAAGAGATGCATGCCATGTGAAAAATAATTTAAGAAAGCAAATAAAGAAATACAACTCAAATTGAAAACAGTCAATTTTCTGAGAGTTGGAATCGACTTCAATTTATCAAGTCAATATTTTAATAAAACAAAAGGGCAAAGGATGCATCCAATTCTGACAAATGCAAATAATTGTCAGTCATTTTATTTGAGGGTGAGAGTGAAACCTTTCACTCGTTAATTGAAGAACGAATTGCCTCACATCAATTAATTACGTGTTAATTAGCTTAATGGTCGATTACTCAAGAATCTCACTTAAATAAATGAATGAGGAATGCGTGCCAATTATTTTATAATCTCCACTGAATGAGACCCATTTGGCCTCAACAGTTAATTTTGCACATTGCAAGTATTAGCCAAAGTATTAGCAGTCATATTTAACTGCTCCTCAAGTGACTCTCCAGGAATGACGAAATGTGTAATTAAAGTGCGATAAAAATGTAATAGAAAATGAAGCGAGTCTGACACTCCAGACTGGATTGATAGTCATCAGAGTTTGCGTTGACTGCAATCCATTTCATATTTTTATCTTTTCAATTCTTTGTATGCCAATATTAAAAGATAGCTTCAGAATTAAAAGGTGGCTTCAATTTTCCTGTCAGTTGCGAAATTTGGGTGAGAGGAAACAATTCGCATTGAATTGAGAACGTGATTTCATGAGGATTCAGTCATTCAAATTCAAAAGTATTTTAGAATTTGGAGTGAAACCTGTCATTTGCATCAGCAAACAGGAATTTTAATGCGCATTGACTAGAGTTGAACTCTGAGAAACGTTTAAAGTGTTATTTTGGCTAGACTTTGTCTGTGTTTCATCCGAGAATCGGGGAGTGACGGGAGAAAGGGGGACACCAGAATTATCCGGGTATTTTGAGTTCTTAATTAAAAGACCTGAGGGTGGATCGATAATTGTCTCTCTGAAATATTTCTTCCAATGTGACACACCAGTTGACTCACCGTCTTCCCCGCACTTGAGAGTACCCGGGTATTGGATCGATGGAGAATGTAGAAAGAGAGAAGTGAGCGCAGGAGTCCAGACGAAACGCACATCGTAATTAACCCATCAGTTTAATTATCTTCCGTCACAACATACACACACACACAGCCCACGACTCGGCACTTCATTGAATATGGAATATTTAATGCCACGTACCTCCGATCGGGAATCTACCCGAATCCCGAGTCCCAGAACCCCCGAAATGACAAGTCTCCCGACAATTTAAACCTCCACACCGATTTTCTTGTTCCCTTCTTCTCAAATTCCGATTGAAAACTCTCAGCCACGACAGTCCACACAGCAAACATTCTGACCTCCAGTCGTCCGCCAACAAATGCGTAATGAACTGTGAAAGAGTTTTACCCAGGTATTTCATTTGACGCAAGGATGGACTTTTCTCCGATTTGGTTCTCCTGTTTCTTCTGTAAGCGAATCTTCCAGCACAAATCAACCCTCGTCGTTCACATGAAGGAGGAGCATCAGGAGGCTATCCACAAACGAAAAAGGTCCGACATTTCATTTAATTTCAAAAAATTATTTTTTAAATTTTTATTTAAATTTTGATAATCGTGCGATGCACAGACGACTCAACAGCGAAATTCAGGACGAGGATTCGTGTCACGAATTTTCCCTGGGAGAATCCGAAGGACACCTCAACGTCCAGAAAATCAGTTCAACTCGATGCGAAACAAGGGACTCTGTGACCTTTTGGACCCAGAATATCCCCACCGAACCGATTTGTCTGAGTGGTGACAGCAGCGAGAGTAACTCTGATGAGAGGTCAGGTCAAGGCCCGATGGAGGAAGTTGGATTATTCAGTTGCAAGAATTGCTCAATGATGTTCTCGAATTTGGCCACGTTGGTTCTCCATGTCAAGATGTGTCACGCTGAGAGGTCAGGGGTCATCTCCGTGAGACAGAACATCCCTGCAGTCAACGAGCAATCTCAATTCGAGGATTCCCCGGTCGTCACGGACAAATCCCATCTGGTTGACCCCTATTTGACATCCAAAGGAAGTGAACGAAATGTAATGGTACCAGATTTCCAGAATTTCAAGGAATCAGGTCAAAGTTCACTAATGAATAGAAATGGATTCAACAACCTTGGTTGTGATATGAGGAGTCAGCAGCCCAAAATGTGGAAGTCAAAGAGGGACAAAATCTTTGGATGCGATTTGTGTGGAAAATCTTACAGCTGGAAACAATCCCTGGCTGCACACAAACGGACTTTTCATGCCTCCGAAATGAAACCCACAGAGCAAATTCCATGGCCAGAGGACGAAGAGGAGCCGATCAGCCTGACACACGAGGAAGCACAAGTCGCTGTAGAGGTCAAGATTGAAGAGGGTGACCAACTGGACATTGAAGAGTTTGTGGCCGTCTACTGTCAAAGCTGCAATCAAAATTTCTTGACTTTCGACCGACTCATCGAACACTCCAAGAACTGTCAAGTCAATCAGGCCTTGAAGTCCTATCCATGGGATGAATCCCGAGGTCACAGGGAAGTCCATGCTTTGACCCCTCCGCCCTGTTCTCTCGTGAATCCATACAAGTTTGTCTGTGACCCGGAGAGTTTTACTCCGATTGACCGAAGGCGAATTCTACAAGAAAGATTTACCTTTCGTGACCATCTGTCCCGACCACTGGCAGATGAGTTTGGGTGTGGAAGGAGTTTCATGGTCAATTCTGGGGTGAAGGGTCAGAGGTTGAAGAAGAGGCCGATGCAGCCGAGGATTCACAAGTGTACGTCTTGTCACAAGTCTTTCACTAGCCTCAATTATTTGACCCGACACCAAAAGCTTCGACACCAGAAACTCCACTCTAAAGATGCCTATCTGAACAAGGCCGAACTGGGTTTCGGGTCAAGTGGGACCCACGAAGGATCATCAGGGCGTGTGAAGGTGGACGAGCCGAGGCCCTTCTCCTGTACAAATTGCGAGAGGAGTTTTTCGAGGAGATGTTCTCTCGTCCTCCACTCTCAGGTCCACGGGAAGTTTTACTGTGACCTCTGCCGTATGACCTTCAAGTACTCTGCCCACCTGGACGAACACATGGACAAGTTCCACTCGTCTGCACCAGAGGTGGACCCCAGGGACCCCTTTTCCAAATTCTCGGAGCTTTTCAAACTCCTCCGTGGGCCGAACAGATGCTAAATTTAGTGTGAATCGTCATTGATTGTTTGTTTGATGAGGTTTTGAATCGACCTTAATTTGCCAAAATGATGGCCTTAATTAAATGTGGTATTCAACGGCTTGTATAAAATAAGCTTGTGAACCTGTGTTCCAATATTAAAATTTGTAATAATTGTTATCCACTTTGTTAAAGAGGAACGAGCATTTCAAGTGATTACAGGAAATTTCACAAGTTGAACGCCATTCAAACAAATTGTGTACGCTTTAGCTTGAGAGGAGATAAAGTTCATGTTGTTGAGTGTTCAAATTTAAATACAAAGTCTCGAAAGAATATTAACGCTAATTTATGATGGGACAAATACAGAAACTTTATCTTAATCTTTAAATTGACCTCAGCTCAGTTTCAACTTTTGAGCTGCCTCATCATTAATTTCTTTTTTATTCACATTTGAGTTCTTTAGATTGATTTAAATTAATTCATGACTTCCACGCCACACGAACAATTTTGAGGCAGAACATGGCGACGCGACGTGTGTATATTAGTATGTAATATTAGTTCCAGAGGGTTCACATGTCAAGTAATTTGTCTTATGCATTTTCATCTCATCACAAAAATCTTCCTCTGTCAGAATCTCAGTCAAAATCTTTATCAGATTTTGACAAGTGGCACCATTAGTGACCCCAAATTGGGGTAACTTGTGTCCTCAGTTTGAATGAGTCATCTCTGATTAATTTAACTGTGTGATCTTATTTTGAGATTGGAAATACTACTGAAAGTTGTACACTTACAAGGAAGTTCATGATGAATCCAAGTGGCGTCCAATCTTAACACAAAATTGTTGCTAACAAATTGTTTGGCTTTCAGTTTATGATTTATTCAAAGACTCCATTTATCCATCCATCCTCGTCATGAAACAATTCATAATTAATTCCTATCTCTACTAGAGCTATTAAACAATTTCATGATCTAATTGTGTCTGCTGTCTACACTTTTAAAGATTTTTGGGGTCACTGACTGACCCTTGGTGAATCATCATTCACCGTCGACACGATAGCCACTTCAATCCTGGTCGTTCCATTACTCTTGTCCAACTCCACTTGACCTGTTCTTTCCTCAATTTCCTCCTGTCCTCCATTGTCAACCTTTGACTCGACATCCGAGTCATCAGAAGAGGAATGAAGGCCGATCCTTTGTCTCAATTTTATCAAGAGGTACTTGAGTCGGTGAAGGGTGTCATCCGGCTCCGTCCTCAACCTGGCATAAGCCAACTGTACGACAGAGTCAAGGGTCATCTTCAGTTCTCCATCCTCCGTCTCATTGAGGGAATTGGAATAAGTCCAAATGTCCCTCAAGTCCTTCATCACTTCTTGTTGGTTCACAGTCAAGGGGTCATCCCTCTCATCATCATCAGTCCTATGCTCCAGAGGGAGGAGATGTGACAGTGTCTCATCTTCATTTACTCCGAATCGGGGTGTTGTGTTTGGGTCAGGGTCAGCCAAATTTAATTCTCTCCCATCAATATCCAAAGTGGGAATGTCCGTCGACCCAGGAGCTTCTATTATTATAGTCGTTGTGTCTGAAGCCATTGTGTCTAAAAAGTTGATTTTTAAAACTTGACTATTTTAAGTGATTAACAATGGAAGGTCGTGACATGTATCGAACGTTTTGAAAATCTGTAAAAACCAAATTGTTCCCCTCCCTAAAGTATGATAAAATCCAAAATTATAGGTGTCACACTCTTCATTTGACCTTTTGAGAGACGAGGTCATGATTTTGACATGGGAATAAAAAATTAAAGTTGGTCCTAAAATTTCGAAAAAAATACTGTTGGATACCAAATTTCATGCTGATCAACTTTGTCCATTACGACAAAGCTCCATCTCGTCACGTTTGACCTCCACGGGTCATCTAGTGAAACGAGTCATTTACATTTGCTTGGATATAACCACAAGCTTTACGACTTGTTGCAGTAGTTGACCGGTGGAGGTCAAACGTGACAAGATGGAGCTTTATCGTAATGGACAAAGTTGATCAGCATGAAATTTGCTATCCAACAGTATTTTTTTCGAAATTTTAGGACCAACTTTAATTTTTTATTCCTATGTCAAAATCATGACCTCGTCTCTCAAATGGTCAAATGAAGAGTGTGACACCTATAATTTTGGATTTTATCATACTTTAGGGAGGGGAACAATTTGGTTTTTACAGATTTTCAAAACGTTCGATACATGTCA
>WJFB01003199.1:0-14270 GCA_009870185.1 Pygmarrhopalites habei | reverse complement strand
ATTTTGCTGACTTCAACGCCGCCTGGATGTATGTATTTATGTATGAATGTATTTATCGTCGATCGGGAAACCTCTCTATTAATACATTGCATTCACAAGTAGTCAAAGTAATCAAATTTACACTGAACAAAGCTACCCAAAAAATTTTGGACCAAAATATAACAAGGATGTATTATTATCAACAATTTAATAATTGAAGGCTTACAATACAGTACAATCTAAAGTACAAAAAAGTTTAGTGAATTCATTAGAATATCTAAGGTGCTGTATACAAACTGTCAATTCCAATGTTCTTTGTCATTTTAATCGTGTTTGGGGTTAGTTCAGACTGGGTGAAAACGGGAACTTTCTCTCTCTCTCGCTTACTTAGTCTACAGACACCCCGGATGGCATCTCCAGTATATCTGTCAGAAAAAATCAATATCAAAATTTAATATTTTTGTCCTTACAAAGTAATTGAAAATTTTCAAAATCTGAAATCATAATGACAAAAACTCACCCTGCTCTACAGGAACAGACAGGGATGTGGTTTCGGACCTAAAAATATTCACAAAATCTTGTGTAAAATTTGCAACTAAACTTACTGAAGGTCAGTAATAATCGGAAGAGCAATTATAGTTGCAATGCGTTGGAAGTTAGAGTCTTACATTACACTCAGCATTGACACCTACAAAATCAAGAACAACAAGCTTGTGAGTCAGATAATCATTATATTATGGAATAGATTTGTTAGCTAATCACCACTTAAATCAACAATTAAGCACTCTGACTCACCACAAGCACTGTTGCATGGATTTATACATTGGAAATTTTGACATGCTTGAAATGAAGGGCAGTCACTGTTAGCTGTACAAAAAAATGTATTTTGTCATGTAATTAGTCCGACGAGATCACCGATTAATAATAAATATCCGTAAAAATAGTTTCAACACGTTTCTTTTGAAGACGAGTCTCAAATATTGTTGTACGAAGAAAAGCCATTGTTCTGGCCCGAGATGAAAATTTTTACCTGAACACTCCCCTCGTTGACAATAATTAATAGGATTGCCTATTGTAATCAGAAAAATGTAATTGTTACTTTTTGCCTTTTCACTTTAATAGCGTGGAATGTGAAACTAATACGAAATTTCATGGATAATTGACCTTGATATCCTGGGGGGCATGTACACACTGGTCTGTCACCGCTAGCTACATTGAGCATAAAATAATTAGCAACATATATATATTTATTATAGGCTATATTGTACTCTGGAATATGAAGGACATTAGTTTGATTGGTCAGGTAAAAATACACTGGACAAAAAAAGTAAAAGGAAAAAAGGCATTACGAACTTTGGCACACAGCGTTTGTTCCACAAGGAGATGGACTACATGGATCTGAAACTCGGACAGCAATTGGTGCTAAAGATCTAGGTAAGGTACAATTAAAAATTTTCATTTGCAACATAATTAATTTACAAAATTTGTAAACATATTTAATGTTTTTGTAAATGACTTACTGAGTTGGAACGTGAGAGATGATTCGTCTAGCTATGGGTGAAGACTGGTAGCACTGAGAAAATGGATCTCCCTGGTACCCTCGGAAACACTGGTGAAAGCAAAATCTTTGCTATATATTGTAGTGAAAATTAATGAATTTGTTCAAAAATTAAATTGGAGAGTAAATTACCTTGCAAATTGCTTTGTGATTGTAAGACTCACACTCAGCATTCACTCCACAGGGACTTTGTAAATCAAAATTTCAACCACTAATTCAAAGAGTTCGGTGAAAGTTATCATTTAAGGAAGAAAGTAGGGGAAATGTGGGGAACTGACCTTGGTGAACAGGCAGACTCACATCTACCAGAATAACACCTTTCGTGAGCCCTACATTCGTAATCACTGGAACATTGTGGTCCACAACCAGTGATTGTGTCCGGCTTGGGAAAGTGGCCAGGCAAACACCGACAAATGGCTGCTCCTCCCGAGTTCACTGAACACTACAAAATAGTTGCCCACACATTCTCAGAGTCAGTCATTTATGGCAGTTTTGTAGCGATTAAACTCAAAGAAATAGCATTATTATTACCTGGGTGTTGGGTCCGCACGGAGATGGATGACAAGGGTCAACTTTACATTTATTTTTGAAAATATTCATTTAAACTTTTGGTCAAAATTCTAAATACAATGAGTTAAATCAATCCCCAAGACAAGGGGGCTCCAAATAATCACAATGCTCAATAAAAAGTTAACAATTCAGTTATGCTACAGTTAAACACATTATTATACAACAGAACAAAGTAAAAAATAGATTAAATCGTATGCTGACCTTGGCCCTCGCAATGTTATTTCTAATTTTACACAAATCCAATTTTTATTAAAATTACTTTACCTAATTAAATTAATTTCATATATACAATTCTAACAATTCACGCAAAAATGGATTAAAAATTTTTAAACAAACTTCGTCTTTACATAAATATGTTAAACTACAGGTAAATCACTCAAGTACATTACATATTATTAATAACATGCTTAAAAATCATGAACAAGGTTACATTTGTTATCATTTAATTTGCCTACAATCCAAATTATTCCATTTAGTCTCCGATTTTAATTACAAATTCTATCTCTTACCATCTCTGTACTGAGCCATGACTTGGGTAGACACGAGTTGAAGGGCCAAGAAGGCCAAAAGTGGTAAAACTTTGTAAACCATTTTTTCTGTCTTCCTGTAAGTAATATGAGATATAACTAATCGAAACTCATCCAATCAAAAAAATAATGGAGACTAATAAAAAATAATCAGTAGTTGTTTCAATTGACAGTCTTAATAATTTTAATGAGGCACACACTACAGTGTACACCCTGAAACCGCCTCATGTTTACACCACCTCCTCCTCCTCATCTTCTTCCTGTAACTTGCAAACTACATAAGTAAGTACATCAATCTCTTCATCTCCTTTTACAGACAAATCCCTCTTGTTCATTTCTGACTATCCAAACCTCCCTAAAAACATGTTGTTGTGTTATTGTAGAGAGAGAGAGTGAAGTTGTAGAGTAGCTTCTTTACATAAAAAACAGAGTCTGAGAGGAGGAGGAGGACTCTCGTAGGTGTCACATCCTCAAGTGTACAATAATATTGTGATTGTCCATACAGAAAAAAGAGCATGGCCAGTTAATTTAAGACTTGAAATCTCCATTTTTTTCTCTCTGATCCAAAAACCTATAGACCCACAACCATTTTTTTCTCTGTATGTGTCTCTCTCTCTCTGTGGATATTTTCACAAAAAATGTATTTTTTGTCTCGAGTCCCTTTCTCACACACAATGTACTGCAGTGATGAGGAGGATGTATAATAAATCCACCTTCATACGCGCGTGTGTGTGTGTATTGTTTTCATTTATTGGTAAGATATTATCACGAAATCAGAGGCACACCCCCCAATTAACCTCGAGATTCCATATATATAAAATGAAGCTTCACCCCTGCATGAAAAAAAATGGATTTTCTCTCTTTCTTTGACCAGAGAGAGAGAGAGTGTGTGTGTGTTGGGGTGAAATAGAAGTGAGTTCTATTTAAGAGAGAGATAAACCATCCGGAGATCCAACATTGTTAGTGCATGTTGCTCATCTTTTTTTCTATCTCTCATCATTCACATTGTTGACTTGATTATGATTTCCTTAACATGTCCCACCCAAAAAAATGAGAGTTTTTTCCTGAACGCACACACCTAAGTTTGTTAACAAGTCCAAATGTGTGTGTAATTAATATTAAGGAAAGTTGTGTGTGTATGTGTGCTGTGCAACCCTAATTTTTTGTGAGGATGAGGTTATTAAAAACAAAAGTGTACATTTAATGTGAGGTGTATCGACACTTGTAATTTCCAATTTATCAAATATTTTGAACAGTTTCTCTTTCTCATGTGTGCTATACGCCTAGAGTCGAGCTCGAACATAACTGGCTGCGGGGTAACTAACAAATAATTCATGTGTCTACACATAAAAAGAGATTCTTCACAATTTTTTGAACCAATTTCATTTCTATTCTAATCAGAAATTCTAAAAAAATTCAGACATGCCCATACAATTTCCACATACAATTTGCATCAAATTTTGTCAAGATAAAAGTAAAATATATTGGAGCATGTGGACATTGTAAAGAATAATTTGTATGTAATTGCGCCTGTATCTTCAATTCATGCATCAATGGGCGATTGTCCTGGCACAATTATGAGACAGATTTTTAAAGGAATTCTTGCAATGAATCATTTCCAATATATTGTGCAAAATTATTTTTGTTAAAAAGTTGAAGAGGAGAGTTGAAGGAGACAAATAATTAGAATCATTACTCAAAATCTATTATGCATAGAACCTGAAAGATTTTAATAAAAATATTTTGAAATTGTTCCTAGACTTGATATAGGAATTCAACTATCTGGACAGTGTCCAAAAAGGGAACACGTCTATGTCCAACATCTTCGGTCACTGTCAACTTTAAAAAATCTAAGCTTGAAAACTTAAAAAATTACTGACAAATATGGATGTTTTTTCCAAAAAAATGGGAAGAGGAAACTGAGGAGAGGATGATCATGTAAACGTGAAGAAGATGTACAAAATTCCAATTTACAAAATAAGGAATTCTTCACTAAATAAAAAAAATGACAGATTGCTGTACATATTTAATTTATCCTTCGTACACACAAATCACCTTGCCTCATAAATAAATAAACATGTCTTCATCTCATCCTACAAAGAGGGAAATGTTGGAGCTGGACAAAAAGATGTAATTTGTTAGTAAAAATAACTGAGAGGTGTGTTTGTGCATGTGTGTGATGCTCAATAGCATCCAAATGTGGAGATTACGTGCAAAGGTCAATATTTATAACTCCACACTTTTAGCCACCTCATCATCAAATTACTCTCTGTCTCTCTTTCTCTTGACTGACAAATAACATCGTTTCACTCAAAGACTTGTTACACTTCACCAGAAGGTGTAAATTGACTATTTAGTCCCTCTATGTAGTCAACTAATTATAGTTATTACATTTCAACAAAAAAAGATTTTTTCTTCCATGACCTTAAACCTGCTCCTTCTTACACACAAAGTAAAAGATCAACAAACCACCTACACTCTCATCTCTCTATCTCTTTTAGAGGATGTCTGAACGACCAGATCATGTATGGACAGACTCGTAAAAGATACTTGTGTAGTGGTTGCTGCTACTTCTGACATTGACAAGTTCACTTTTTCCATTCTAAATGTACTAATGATGAACAGGAAATTCTTTCTTGATACTTAGTATTAGTATATTTTGAATATTTTTCACGTTTTCAGGAAAAATTTTCCTGTGACCGGTTTTCCTGGTAAAGGACTCACCATCATCCAACCATTGTACTTAAGTAAATATAGAAACTAATAGTTAATTGACGAGTCATTTAAAGTACAACCAACTCTCTTCGCAGAAAAGAGAGAGAGAAACTCTTTCTCTTTACTTTATATTCTCTTACAATCTGTGAGTCACAAAGCGAGGCTTTTCCCAAGAAGGGACAAAGTGTGTATTGCGAAAAGCGTAGGATCAAAAAAATTAATACATTCATGTATTAATTCATTGGATTTTTATTCGAAATAAGAAAACTGAAACAAGTTTTTTTTGCACAAGACTTAGTGAGAATCTCATGAAACGGAAGAATGGACTACCTGGCTTTAATGGAGGTTGCTGTGTACTACACAATGTGTAGATACACACACATTGTCTATGCTGAATGACTACTTTAGAATTAACGCCTTGAGATTGTGTCATCACAAAATTCACAATAGAGAGAGGGAGAGAGACAGAAAAATGAATTTGCAAACAGAAAACACTCTTATACATGTAGAACCAGAACCAGAAATTCCAGAATTTTTTTGATGAGAATATACAAGTACATAAGACTGGCAAAAAACTTCATGTTCTTCCCATTAGGTGAACTTCATTTTTCTTTCTTTATAAATGATAAAATATTGCATATTTGTAGAGAAAAAAGTTTTCAAAAATGTATTTAGAAAATTCCCCCTCCTCCTTTGCCTACACTAATCCAATTAGCTACTCACTCTTTTGCTACAAAAAACGAAACAAAAAAAGAGATTATACTTACAGAATGATTCTTCAGCATCCACTGATAAAATTTTTGCAAAAAAGCAAGTGTACACACACACTCTCACTCTCCTTTTGTCTCCCTCTCAATTGGTTCAACTGAGAACACGTTTAAAAAATTTGACAAAAGAGACGAAAGACCGCAGCTTCCTTTTTCTTTCAATTGAAGGTGAAGGAGCTTGTTCCTTTGTGACACACACACACTCACTCACTTCAGTATGAAGAGAGAGAGAGAAAGAGAGTTGTCGTTGTCGTGATTTGCACTGGAATCAAAGGTAAACTAGTAGAGGGGAGAGTCGTGGTACGGATATTTATAAGGTTTTCAGGTTCTTCCTCAGACTCGGTAAATTCTATTATCCACACACACATACCACATTAAATTATACATATACTTCACAATTAATGTGTGTCTCTAAAGCTACTTTTTTTACCCCAGTCACACACAGTCAATCCTACGCAAAAATTTTGCACACACATCACACCACCACCATCGTACACAACATCAAACCACGTCCTTGGCCACTGCTCATATTTGGAGATTTATTAATCTCGCGTTTGGCATGCTCGAGTCTAGATGATGGGAAGAAGAAGAGGAGAAGGAGGAGGAAGAACACAAAAAGACAATAATGTGCTGACCGTTTGGATACAACTTTCAGATTAAACTGCTATCGATCTTTTGTCGTTTGTCTCCCCCAGAAACATTTTGACGTAAGTATGGAGGACAGTTTAAATACTGTAATTTGGGATTCTACAAAATTAATACATCACATTTTTGGGGAGTTCTTGGAGAGGACTGTTGAAAAAGATAAAAATTGGGAAAACTCTTCCTGTCATGAGCGAGAGAGTGTCCTTATGATCACGGCTACGACAAAATAACAACAATACTTATTTGTGTTGTGTGTGTGTTCAATATGGGAAGAGCCTGGAAAAATTGGGATGGTGGTTGTTGAAGACCATGAGACAATAATGCGTAGGTATTCCACACTTTGGTTCTGAACACACACACAATGTCAGTACTCAAAAGCATTTTAAGGCCTTGGTCATGGTCAAATCAATACTGTCTAGCTCTAGATGATCATGATGAGTTGAAAGAGTGAAAAAATGTTGTGTATAATCGAGAGTGTTTTGGAAAGATTACATTCGTGGTCAGCTTTGACCAATTCTGAGAATGAGAATGGCAGGGGGTAACTGTCTCGTAATGACTTCATTACTGTGGGGGATGTAGGGAAGCAATCAATGAACTGACAAAGAACTATTAAGGTTTTTTCAAATAAACTATTTATGATTTTGTAACTTTTGATTTTAATTGCAAAAATGAAGGAGATGAAGTTAAGGATGAGTGAGTGATGAGCGTATGATACCTATGTATTTTCGATTGTGTGTTTCTTCATTCCTTGTATTTGTGGGAGTGTGTGTTTGTGGACGTTTTTATTGTTTCCACTTCCAAAGATTAAATTACGTACTCCATCCTCTTTTGAGGGTCAGATGACAGCTATCTGTCTTGTCCTGCTTCTGTCCATTAAAAATAGTAATTGGATAATTCATTTGCGTGTCTTAATTAATACAGATTGGACGTTGTAGAGTGATGATGATTGAGAGTTTATAGCTCGAACTATAATGTGTACAACTATACGCATACATATGTGCATACCCACATTGGATTTTAATGATGACAAAAAGGATACCAAATTATTTTGAAAATATATCCTGTTTTTTGTCCAAACCCAATTTATGTTCCATGCAGGCATATAGAGCAGAAAGTTGCTAATGTTTACACTAATATCAATTGGGGATATGTGTGTGTGTACAAAATTTTGGCTAGCTCAAGTAGGACATTGATTTAGACAACTCATTTACTTCAATTTTTCCTGAGGAAGAACTACGTAAAATCAAATTGGTCAGTCCTTCTTGGAGGACCAATCAAAAAGCTCCTTTTCTAAATACGCTATTGACCATCTTTTGTTGTTGCTGTTGAAAAACTCTACACTTGTTTGTCGTCGCACACAATATGTTGATGTGACGATAACTATGATGATCACACACACAAATACACACAAGGCATGACCGTGTGTCGATGTGACATGGCATAGTCGTCGTATTCATGGTGGTGGTGATCCCATCAAGGATTTTCCTTTTTGCTTAAAAAACCGGGTGGAGTCATTAAATTAACCATATTTTATTTAATATGATGAGACGAGCTTGAGCTTCGTCCTCCGTCTCAAGAGAGTGTGTGCAAATTACGTATCCTCTGGGATCATAAGGTAGTCATAGGAATGTAACAACCACAATGAAGAATCCTTTTAATGTTGAAGAGTCAAATTCCTTGGGAAACTATCCTACTACTCATATGCAAATGTTGGCCAAAGAAGTGTTGGTGTTGCTGATGGCTCGTCCTGGACATCTCCCTTTCCTATCTCATATCTACTGGACGAATTTATTTGGGCCATCTCCAATGTACACACACTCACTCATATGTAATTGGTCCTCCAAATTTGATAACACTGACAATAATTTTACTTCCCAATTAATATAATCTCTTTCTCTCGGGTTATTTTTGTGGACTCGAGATGGTGAGTTAAATACGGCATCCTCTAAAAATGGCAGAGTTTGTTGGGTGTTCTCTCTCTTTTTTCACAACGAAGTAAAAACTGGTGAAAAAAATATTTTTGTATATCCACGCAGACACAAATGCACAGTGTGTAAGAACTGTATTCCTGTTTTTTGTCGCCCCAAAGCTCTCAAAATGGTTTTTGTTGAAAAAATGTACGGACACATTTACATAAAATATTTGTCAACAATATCGTTTTATTCATTGGAACATATTCTCTCGTTTCTACAATAATTTGTGTGCGCTGGATATCATTATTAACCTTAAAAATTGTCGGGTTTAAAATTGGTTGACCTTATTTTATTCGGTCATTATTTATCAGCAAAATAAAATAAATAAATTCCCATTTAAGTCCAAACAGACTTCATTTCGTTTTTACTGTTGTTGTGATGTAATCATGGAGCACCAATGACAAGACTTTCTTTACAGATACCTAATCCGTAAGTATACCCTTTACCTTGTGTGACACACAATGTGTGTGTAAAGATGAGATATGTTGCATCAGTGATCATAGCATAAATTATAATGAGAGAGAGAGGCCTCGCATGGTTTCCCTTTCTCTCTTCCCTGTGTTCACAAATAGCACCTTCAAATCGTATTTAGTTTAAAAGGGGATACTTGACAATCTTACATTTACAATCGTCATTATTGTTACGCAATCTGTTGACGCACTTTTCCCCTTTTCTTTCTCTTATGATGCGAGACTGAAAACGGAAATCCACATATTTTGTTGTTGTGCTCAACCTTGTTCTATTCCTTGTCAAGATTTTAACGAGAAATCGTAAAATACTTACTAGGCGGTACATTGTTAAATTTCGTCATATTACATATTTGTTCCCTCAAAATATAGACAGTAAAATAATCAGGGACTTAATATGTATACGTAACGAATCAATAACAATCAAGAGCACCCGATCATTATTATTACAATCAATTATTAATCGTTGACAAATGACATGTCATCTCCGCACACACATAAATAATGAGACAGTGTGTCATCTCCCTTACATTACGTAATATGGTCCACTACTAACAGTCAACTGTAATTCTCCGACCAGCCAATGCCCACCAAAAAGTTAACTGTCAAGATAATTAATAATCTTATTACCCTCTTATATAATTTGTGTCACGGGATATTAAAAATTTGTTTGCGTGTGTAAAACAGTCGCTCTATACAAAATATTTCTACAAAAAACGGGCGCCCGCTTGTAATTCATTGAATGAATTTCATTCATATTTTTGAGGATTTCCCTTTAGAATTCTGCACTATTTTTGTATACTTAAGGTAACTTGACTAAACCTTCAATATTTGTATCTAATGTGAGCAAGTACGTTTTAGCCAACAATACACATTAAGTATATCTGAGCAGTCTAGCTGCTACTTTCTATAAAGTACACAGTACCTCCTCATACTCAATTTCACACATTATTACCTAAATACAATATTTGTATTGTACACAATATATTTTCGTCATACACAAGTATTCTACGGTAAGAGCCGATCTTTTGTAAAATACAAAAATGCATTTCGTTCCGTATGCTAAACATACATTATATTTAAATAACAATTTAGTTGAATACGCAGTACATTTACAATCCCTGTACTACAATATCGCCTCATTCTGCCTACGCTGCGCAGAGTTTACTTTTGTGTCCAGTGTAAATTGAGATTTTTTCTAAAATGTACTAAATGTTGCATTACCTTGTACAATCTGCACACCTATATTTATACTTTGTGTGTTACAGATCTTGACTGATCTTGCTGTCTAAATATTGTGTGTGTGTGTTGTTTTCGTGCGGTGATGTACCAGTTTTTACACAAAGGAAGTTTTTTTATAATATCATCCAGACCATGTTAACAATGAAGGTACTTAAAACTTGGAATACTGTATAATAATACATGGCACAGGTACGTCTACATAAATATATAACTATGTATGAGACACTCAAGAGTGTTCACTTTTTTCAATTTTGGGCGTGTAAAGTAAAAAGAGAGGAGCAGAACAAGTGGTAAGAATATTAAAATTATGTAAGGTTAGGGCGAAGTGAAATTGAACAGTTTTTTCTTCTCCCTCACTCTCACTCTCTTGTCAAGTCTTTGTATGGTTGTCAATGCCAATGATGTGCAATGACTCTGAAGAGTGTGTCTGTGTGGGATGACCAACAGATCAATAATAGGAGATATACAGCAGATAATGTAGCTCAGTTGGCTAGGAGTGTAGATACTTTGGAAATGGTTTTTTTGGTCTAGTCTCATGGCTTTTTTCTTATTGTTGTACAAGGAATTCTCTGTTACATAAATATTTATACCCTACCCACACACACACACAACTTTGAAAAAGTCGGGAGGGTGAAGGAATGACTTTAGGACAATGGAAATTGGGACTCTCATGATCTATTTTGATTCAATTGAGAATTACTGGAAGAGGGTGAAGGCGACTTGGCCAGACCAGGTGAAGCTCTTTCACGATGCCAACGATGGTTCATAACTAAAATAAAATAATATGGTCATGGGCTTAACGTTAGCTACTTATATCAACATAATATTTAATTTAATTGCCTTTTAAAAATCTTAAGAAGTATACCTGCCGTCAGGATGACACAAGACACAACCAGAACCGAACTACAAAGTTTTAAATTAAATCCGCAAGTCAATTATTAATGTAATATAGACACTTTTATTTAATATGGTACTCTGTAATTCTTCCCTTACCCCAAGTAACTCTGCCAGTCCGGAATATCATGAAGAAATGTGACCTATGAATATGAATATAAAGTAACGTTAAAAGTCACTGAGAAACTGAAAAATATTGCGTATGTACCATGAATTTGGGTTAATTTCTTTAAAGTTTCTTTAAAATGAAATAAGCGGACACAGTTCAATGAATAAGAAGTAAATAGAAAGTTTATACCTGGAAGAAGAAAGCCAGGACAATGTCCAATGAACGGACGATGGAGACTGGACCAGCTGACTCAATTTGGAGTGCTTTGGTGAGGAGAATTTGCCCAAAAAATCCACAAATCCCAATCCCAATACATTCAGAAATATTCGTAAAGTTTGATGGAAGGACGAAACCATCCAAAGCAATTGTCAAAACAGCTCCGAATAAGGCCAGAACTAACCAAAAACCATAAAATATTTAATTATTTTGATTGCTCTCTGTTTGACATCACTTGTACATATTTCATATTTATACTGAAATATTACCGGATGAAAACCAAAAGACAGTGACAGAGTAATGAATGTGTTTCAGTTGTCGGAGGACAATGAATGCCAGGGCAGTTAACCTAAAAGTTCCATTTAAACAATAAACCGAATATGTAGTTGGCACTCCTTTCTTAATGAAGATGAAATGAAGGAGAAGAGATTTACATGGCTGCTGCAAGTCCACAAAACGTTCCTCCTATACTTGTCCACGATCCAGTACTGATGAAATCGAATGATGGTTTCGACACCAAAAGGACACCAAAAAGGGTCAGACTGATGATGATAATGTCGAAAATCCCACAGATTTCCCCCAGGCACAGGCACGCAAAGATCGAGACAAACACTGGACTAGTAAATATGACCGTTGCAGCGTCTACATTTTGTTTTGAAAATCCAAGTAATTAATTTATTCAGTATTTGTACTTCAAGTTTGTTACAGATCTAAATGGAAACATACCAGCCAGTGGAATCAAATGGATGGCTGAGAAAGACATGATGAGTGCCATTGACCCTGGAAAAGAAATTCAAAAACATAATAAATATGTTGTTGATATTTGACTTTTGAGATGAGGGGAAAATAAAAATTGAAAGATATTATTTTTCACAAAATCTCAACCTAGAATTGCACGTGCAAAGAGAAGAGATTTAGATCCATTCGGAACTAAACTGCTCCCTGTTGAGATGACCAGAGGAGTCACCAGGATCCCTTGAATCATCCCTCTTACGCAGAGTAACTCCATTGGGTGTAAATTGGAGATTTTGACAATGAGGGCACTTTAAAAATAACATAAAAGGTCATTTTCGTTGTGATTAATTCCTCGTAAAAGTGAGTCATAGTGAGAATTAGCTATGTAACCTTGTTGCAAAGAATAGACAAGAGACAGCAGCCAGGAATATTCCAATTGAACACTTCTTCCCTTCCTGTTCATCCTTGTCCAGGTCGACATCGTCATCATGATGTCCAGACACTCTACTCCCAGACTCCTTGTCATTATTAAAGGAGGAGGACGAGGACTGTTTTTTGAGTTTAGAATTGAGCAACTGATGAAACCCTCCAGTCTTAGCGGGTGGTTTGATGAGTGGGTCCCTGTCCCGGTCATGTTCATTGTCCATAAAGTCTTCAGTGGCAGAGTGGAATGGACTACTACTAGAATAATGTTCTTCATCATTCAGTCCTACCACTACCATTGGATTGAGGGATTTTCTCTGTTGTTGTCCGTTTCCCTGCTGTTGTTGGTTTTGATTGTACAAGGGGTAGGGCAGTCTTCTTTGTTGAGACTGAGTCTCTCCGGCTGAGGATGACCTTCTACCCCCATTCACACCCTCGTCTGGAGTGACTATAATTGTCTGATGATGATTATGACGACTCAGTTGAGGCACGGTGTAAGGATCAACTATTACATGACCATTTCCTGTTGACGAGGACTGGATGATGACGTGATTGGAATTGGAATTGTAAGGAGACGAGCCCATTGACACTCCTTCCTCCACGTCTCCATCCTCACCTTCAGATTGATTTATCTCTTCCATAGACTCACACAGTGGTTTCGTGTCCATTTTCCTTTTTTTCGTTGACCTTTTTGTTTACAGTCGTGTCAAGAGATGTGAGCTGTAAATCAATTTTTTAAAAGGGTAATTTTTTAGCCGTCTCTAAAAATTAGCTCCATTTACGTAAATTATGACCAATGTACATCAGTTTCCACAAGTGGTACACCAAAACATAACTTTTCCATTTGTTACGAGTTGTGCTAAATTTAAATATAATCAATGGATATTTAACCCTGTTCGAGGAAATGGAATGGTGATGAATATTATATTATTTTCATCCACATAGCGCAAATGACTCTTTGCCACATTGTATGATCACTAATGATTATGGAGAGTCTCCTGGGTTGAGACACACATAGAATCATTGAGGCTTTTATGGCTAGTCAACCTTTAGTTTTCAATCAATAAAATAGTTTGATGTCATATGATGTTTATAAATTATAAAATACACCCAAGTCACAAGGAGAATAGATAGATGGAAGGAAACAAATGGCTATATAGGTAAGCTTTATGGTATATATGTATATATATCCTGTCAACTGTTTACGTAATACAGATACATATATATAATATATATGACTGGAAAATTCTCTGTTGATTTGGCTTACTATGGACATTTATTCGACCTTTAACAACATTTGGCGTATTTATTGAACTGGAGCAAATATATCTAGGAAATTTCCTGTAATCCTCCTGCTTAATTCCCTACCATTATACGATAGGTCAAAAATATAACATAATTCTATTCTTGACTCTACTTCTCTTTATTCTCAACCTTTTTTTGTACCCAT
>WJFB01003198.1:0-14273 GCA_009870185.1 Pygmarrhopalites habei | reverse complement strand
TTATAAAAGGGGGAGCTTTGAGACTACATATTATGTGAAACCACACACACACAGTGTGTGTGTAGTAGTAAAAAGAGAGAGACAGTGATCTAGAAACTTCCGTACAACTTTAAAAATGTGCCAGGAAAAAAGACTGACTCACATCTCTCTATTATTATGAACTTGTAAAAAATCATTCATGTTGTAGACCTTCACTCTTATCTCTTTTCCCTATTCAAAAATAAGGACGCCCTTGTTCAACTCAGGAGGAAGAAAATTGTTTTTTAAAAAATGTTATTCGTCTAATTTTGTGACTGTCACGAAAATTTAAAAACAATAAAAAGAGGAGTTGTTCCATTTCTTTTAAAAAACCGACTGTAAAATTTTTTAAATCCTTTTTGCTTCTCCAGGGAAAAGGAAAGTGTGGAAAAATCTCAATTAAATTTAATAAGACACTACATGCATATTTTCTAATTCTTTTACACAAAAACACAGCTGTACCTGTCCTTCAACACCACATTCGGCCTCCTCCAGTCGTTCTTGTAGTTGAATAACTTGTACACTCAGATCAGCCTTTTCACGTTCAATCTAGAAAGAGGAGAGAGAGACAGACAAACAAAACATTAGCTTCATCTCATTCACTTTCCGTGTGGCATCAATAATTAAAATCAAAACCAGGAAATCCAAAGCTGACATTCCTATTCTCAACATTCCATGCCATTCCATTGTGAGGATGAGAAGGAGAAGAAAAGAATAATTGCAAAGTGATAATTACATGCCTTCACACGCACACACACCTTACACTACATGTATGTACAGACACAAGAAAAACAACATGGCTCTCTGTGAAGTCCATGAGGAAGAAAGTATTTATCAATTAGACGGTAGAACAAGTATGTGTATGCATGTAAAAATGCACATAAAGGCGGAAGAGGAGGCGGGTAACAATAAATCCCATACATGGAGGAAGTAAATGGAAGTGTGAGTAAAATGGAAAGAGAGAGAGGGAAAAAATGTTATAGAACAAAATATGCCTTGATGGATCAACCGCCAACAACAACCCCGAAATTACTCTCTCTTTTCCCCTTTCCTTCTCCTCCGAACATGTTGTGTGAGAAAAGGGAAAAAAGATAGAAAGAGCCTTCGGGTTCGGAGAGAGGGGGAAAAAGTCAAATTTTGCGTAGGATGAAGTGGAATTAATGAGAATAGATCTTCCAGTAGGCTGGCTACATGTTTATCGTCAAGTTTATCTCAAGCCGAGCTCAGCACACAAGAAAAACAAGTGTGATGTACAACTATAAAAAGGTAAGTCAAAAATAACTCTACAGCTTATATGACTAGCATTTAAGTATCATGCAATGGCAAATCCGATACTTTTTTTCACTCTCTCTCCACACACACACAAGATCCATTTCCTTCACTCTCTTTCTCCACACTCATTCTCTCTCTCTGAGCTGGCAAAACCGAATTCTCCAAAGATACAAAAAATGTGTTGAGAAAAAAAATCTTCTTTCCATTTTCCATCTAACACGTCTTCCCATACCACACACAAACACACACACACCTTCCGTACAAAGCAAGGGGGATACATGGTTCATGGTCCTATCAAAATTCAGAGTGTAGGCAGAAAAACGTTCAGAATGTAATAGAGCAAAAAAGTGGTATGTACATCTATAATAAAAATTGCACTTCTACACTGTCATGTTCTAAAGTTCAAAGATGATTCAACTTGTTTGAGTTTAATGCTGCCATGACTCACTGCATTGCATTTTCATGATGTGGCGTCAACGGCTGTGTATGTGTGTGTGTCACACAACACAACAAATTATATAAACAGGGAAGAGACAAATTTTAAAGTTATCCATTTTGATTCAATATACAAATTTCATAGGGGATTTGCCAGTTTGATATACCCCCTCTTTCCCATAGTGTCTCAGACTGTGCGGGATTAGTAGGGAAATTAGATTAAAATGAGACACTATTTTTTGTGTGGGGTGTCTACTGCTAACTGTTACCCATACATGTATGTAATCTCTGTACTTTGTATTCATCCGATATCATTCTTTACTGTTTTTATGAATCATTCATTAAACAAGCGGTAAGAACAAGCGTGAGGATCAATTATCAAGGTTGAGGAGAATTCCCACACTTCATACCAACTTTGTATTATTCGGTATAAAATTTCCTTGAGGAAAAATTATTCTGGACAATTTTTTATTTGAATAAAATTGATTCGTCAGTTTTTGGAAGCAATTTTAGAAATTCAGGCAAATTTCAAACTCTAAAACCAAATGACTGTGTCTACTCCAAAGAAAAAATTAAATGAGGCCGATTTTCGTAACTAATTTTACCCAGTCTTGTAGTATGGGATGGTTTTTTCTTCTGTAACCAGACAGCCTAAGCTCTTTTTTGAACTTACTGTACAATGCAGTATGGACTGAGTCAGTACGTTCTGTGACTGTGGAGGTTTTTATGTGTCGTATGAGCTCATTAGCTATTTTTGACAAGAAAAAAAAATTTTTTCCTCACACGTTCCAAACAAACCAACTGACAAAATGAATGATATCAACATGTCCTGCATTCTCTCACACTTGACTTGGATTAGATCCTTTTTACTTAGTATGTAGTTATTAAACTACGTTCCAAGTTGAACTTTGAGCATTTGTGGGTGTTGTATTTTTTTACGAAAAAAAGAAAGCGTATTTTTGTCTCTCCAAACAATGATAACTTTTCTCTTTTGTTCATCACGATCTAAACAGCTGAGAGCTGAGAAGAACAAAAAAGTTCCCATCAACTGATGATTAAAATTGGTTAAAATTTTACAGAGAGAAAGAGACAGAAACTCCACAAGGGAAAGTGAAAGTAGACCAGAATTCAGAATTCAATTGTACTACTGCCTAGAGGGGAAAAATGTCATGTGAAGAGTGAAGAGAGCATCAAATGGCAAAAAGGTTAAGACAACAACATAACATAAAAGTAGCTCTCGAAAGATGAGTTTGAGGAGGAGCAACCAAAAAAAGAGAGTATTTTCCAATGAATTTTTCTAGAAGTTTGTTGACGACCCTTTAAAAAGTCTTTGGTTTTTGATGGAGGGGGTTCACAGTCAGGACAAGGAGGACTCATGAGGATGGGCAAATGGGGAACGATTAGCTCAATAGGAGCAAACGAGAAAAACCACTTTATTTTCAACTGAAATGAGACTGATGAACACGACTTGTGGCATTTGGAGACCTGCCAACAGACTTTGAGAGTGAATAAATTTCATGCACACAAACCCAACACACACACAAAATTCAAATAAATTTTACATAGTATTTATTTTATTTTATAATAAAACACACAAAACCTTACAGCTACAGGACATTCACCCCAGTCCAATTAAAAAATTGAAAGATAATTGTGCAAAAAATTTAACTGTTAAAACGAACGACAATGAACACATCAAAAAGAACAAACATTTCATTCGAAATTCAATCATTCAAAAATCAGTTCAAAAGCACTACAGAATAAATTAGGAAAATGTTTTAAAATGTTTACGAAAAACATTGCAAATAAAAAGCTATTCAATGAGATAAAGAAAGACAAGAATGCAATAAATGATTGAAACTTACTCTTTGGCGGATTTCCCTTTCGGATTCCAGATCATCCTGAAGAAGTCTGATTTTATCCTACATCACATAAATGCATTAAAAAAGAAAATTGTAGACCCCAGACACCGGTGTCACCTTCATAAATCAGCTAGCCCATTTAATCTAGTATATTGCTATAATTCCTCTTTCAAAATGACAGTTTCCAACTGAGGGCAAGTGATCGCATTTTTTCCAGTGCATAGTTCCAGTTTTTTTGATTTATACGCACCCCACATAAAAATATGTAATTATGTCTCTCTCGTCATTATGAAATGATGATGTACACATTTACATCTCTGTCACCATTCGAATGATTTTTGGGCACAAAATGTACACAAAATCACGTTTCATTCCTTTAAAGTCATTTATAATTCACAACCAAAATATTGTACAATTTTAATTATCATTTGCAACCCTGCAACTTGAACGTCTTTTAAAAGCCCGTGGTTCACACAATGTCAGTCAAAATTGCTTGAAATCATTACGGAAAGATTCAAGGCAACGTCATTTTTTGTGTTTTTTGAATACACACTAAGTAAATATTCTTTCTCTTTTATAATCTCCCGACATTCCGTGCCTGTTCTTCTATAAACTATATACTTCAAAATCACAGTGCTGACCAAATTAGCCCACAAACATGGTGTGTGTCTTCTTTTTTTGAAAAAAATAGAAATAAAAGTCTGGCATTCATGTTTTTCACACACGCATCTCGCAGTCTCCGGCTCATCATCAGTCGGGATTTTTAACAAGCCACCGTCTCAAACAATATAACTAACTAGTGAGTAGTGTTGTAGAGAAATGTTTTCTCTCATGACGATGACGATGGTCCTCCTGGGAGAATATTACATGAGAGTTACCTTGACTTTGGTGTAAAGTAGAGGAACACAGTTTCAGTTTCCTCAATTTGTACTTTGCTCCAGTTTCTCTTTCTCACTCACTTACTGTGTGTGTAACAATTTTTCGGGCACAAACCATGTGTCTGCCTATAGTACATACTATTTCATACACGGTACGTTATAACGTGTGTTTGTGTGTGTGTATGACTAGTACTTAACTCATGCCCCACTGCATTGTAAGAGCGTCTAGTACATGAGAAAATGTTGGATATTTAGCATAATGTGTGAAGAAGAGACTCGAGTACGGTATTGTAAAAATATCCACTACTAATACAAACCATTACGTGTCTGTCCCGTCATACATGTACGTTGTTGTGTGTATGGGGAGAGAGAGATAATAACATAAATATAGCGTCTTAATGTCAAAATACACAGCAGAGGCGGTCGTATCGGAATGGAATTACCCCAGCTCTAATTCTACTCTCTCTTAGTAGTTCAGTTGATCATCTGAGACGTGAGAAAGAGAGAGAAGAAAGTATGCAGAACGTTTTTCCCCTATCTCTTCTTCCACAGAGACTATATATGATGATCATGATCAGACTAGCTGACAATATTATACAATAATAATATTGTAGTTTGAAAGGATATAGCTATATGTGAAGTTTGAAGTTGTAGTCGTTCAGTAGCGGGTTTGTGAAATTGGGAGGAGACTCATGTTGGCCAAGAGTCAAGAAAAGATTTCATGACAGAATTAAGAAAGGGGACAGGTGTTGGCATCGAAAAACATTTCTCTCTCTCCCTCTCTTTCCCTCTCTCTTGAAACTATTACATAAACCAAATGTTAACGATCCAGAAATTGAAATATAACATGTATTATACGCATGTGTATGTACCTCATGTGTGTGTGCGTTTGTAAATATTTTAAAAATTTAAAAATGAGAACAAAATCATTTTTTTGGTCAACTTCCTCCCCCTAATAATTGTTACATATCATCATGCCATTCATCCATTTACTTCCCTGTCACTTGTAATGTAACAATGTGAGGATCGTGTGTTGAACTGGAGTGTGGAGTTGTAACATTTTTGAAAGAAGAATATAACAATTTTCAAATTATTCAATTGGGATAAAAAAGTTTTTTTAAATAAAAGAGAAAGTAAAAAAGCTTACTTCAAGACGAGACATGGAACTGAGATCAGCAGTGTACTCAATCGTGACATCAGCATTTCCAACTCTGCCACCGGATGAGGTATAAGTGTATTTTTTGGTAGACGTTGTCTGTTTGGCCATTGAAGCCATTTTTAATGGACTGGAGTAAATAAACACTCACTGTAAATAATTATATTAACAAGAAGAAGATGAAGATTTTTGTGTGTGCTTTTTTTTATTTTTTTGAAGAATCACTTATTAACAAAAACAACTCTCTCTCTCTGGAAAGAGGCAGATAATACAACAGGATAATTATTATATTAAGTAGTAGCAACAACAACAACAATTTTCACTATTTACGTGCAAGGAAAAACTCTCTGCTGAGAATTATTTGCTCTCTTTTCTTTCTCTCTGATTTATTTTTTTTGCCAAACGACTTGTTGCACTCACAGTAGTGTATATAGAGTATAGTGTATTACTATACTATATATATACACACAGTGTGTATATATGTATGTGTGGAAGGAAAGGAGGATTTGGAATATATAATCACAAGCAAAGAGAAGGAGGAGGAGGGGAATGAATTTTTTTAAACAATAATTTTTTCTTGTATTTAGATGGGATAAAAAATCCTATAGAGATGAGCGGAAGGAAGAAAAGAACTTGTCTGGACGTGTGTTGTGTGTGTGCGTGTGTGTGAAAAGTGGGACAATATACCTGGAAGGAAATCCGCTTTATTTAAAACACTATAAAGTGACCGGACCGAATCTGGAATATTCGGAATTGAAAGATGACGATGAAGACGGTCGGTAGATGATGATGACGATCCGGACGATGTTGATAGCAACCTCAAGTTGGCAATAATCGCCACCAAAGTAAAAAGTCACAAGAAACGAGAACTCGTCGACTCGGAAAAGAAAGAAGGTGTTGGTTCCCTAATTTTGGGGTACAAAGAAAACGTGGTGATGTTATGGGACGGAGCAATGGAGCAAGCGTCAAGTGAATTTTCAGATATAATCCGGCATCTACATATCTCCTCATCCTATCTCTTCCTCTACACACACACACACACCCTTATGTCGTCTACATACAAAAGAGAGAGAGATAGAGAGGAGGAGATCATAGATACTTACTCTGAGAGTGGCGGCGGGTTGGGTTGTTCGGAGGAGGAGAAAAAGAGAGAGAGGCTATTCTTGGATCCTCATGCTTTAAATTCTCACCGTGATGACTTCACGTTTGGCGAATCTCAGATTTCTCTATAGGAAGAAGACCATTTATAGACACAGGCAACGTCTGCATCCCATTCGCCTCATTCGTCTGTCTCTTTGCCACACACGCGAAACTATCCCCTTAAGACTGTGACCCTTTACCTTACAACACACACACACACAATGTTGTATGCACCCATACTTCTTTTTTCTCGACACACACACCTATTTGCATTAGTTTCATTCGTACTTTTGTAAAAATTTTCTTCCAAAACCTAAAGATAACATAAACAGGATTCAATGCACTCTGACTACGAGGAATGAGCGCTCATTCATTATTTACAAGGCTTTTCATCCACGCCACATCTTCCCCCACCATCCTCCTCATCCTCCTCCACCTCCACCACATCTTCTCCACAATGTCTACTAGTATAGTGTAGGGAAAGAGTAAGCTCATCTTGAAATTAACCTTCATTGTAGTAATAACTCGGTTAGCCACACATTTCCAAATATATAAATATAGGTAAATAATAACAGTAGAGCTCGGATATGATGTAAGATAACACACACTTCCCTCTTCTAATATTTCATAACAGCCATCACATCATCCTAGTCACTGACTTGTGTGATGCTGTATGCATTGACCTCTATATGACAGAGGAATGTCACACATATTTTCATCGCCTATATGCATAATTTGGGTGGAAAGTAAATAAAGAGGACCAGAGAGAAAGAAATTCGGGTCTCCTCTTTAAAATCCTTTAGAAAGTTCATTCCTTCATTTTTACGTGTGTTTTTTCTACCCAAGACTTTCTTTTGTCTTTGACAACCACTAGTGACTAACTTGTGTGTCATCTAAACAATGGATATAATTATTTTAACACACATAAGTACACAGTATTCTTGACAGATTATCATCATCATACATGTTGTTGTGTTGTGTTGTGTGCGTGAGAGACAAAGTTTGACTTGGCAAGGAAAAAATTTTGTCCCTGAACTAAATCTTTAGGTGAGAGGTAGTAAGGGAGGAAGAGGGAAGAAATCGCTAATGTTTCACCGATGTGGGCTTTAAACAACGCTCTGGAATCTCGGGAACCCCACCGGCATTCCATTGTAGCACATAATTGGAAACGTTTTACCCCTCCTCTTCATCCCATACGTATGATCATACTATGATTCGCCAACTTCTTCTCCTCCTCCTCCACTCCTAGTGTGCAGTACATGTGCTGGGGGGACAGGTTTCTGAGCTGAGCGATTTACTTTCTTATTAAACATATGCTCAAGTTGTTGAAACATAATAATAAAAGATGTTATAACAATTAAAGAGGGGGGAGTGAGGATGGGGCACAACCTACACGTATAAACCATTTAAGATTTTTTTCTTGTTCGTCACATTGGCTCAGTGTACGAATTACGAATATAAATATACAGTACGTATATGATGCAGTGACATGGCTTTTTAGTTTGTAGAACCCGGTAGTTGTATTTACTGGCGAGACACTCATGACATGTATATCCACACTTCTTTTTTGACACTCTACATTTTGTCTGTATCAGCGTATAATAACAACTTGTTACTAATGACGAGTGGAAATCAAAATACCCCAAAACACAATTCAATATGCACATATTTCCATGATGAGGACAATTACAAACTGGAACATACTGCTATTTACTAATATTTACATAGAAAGTGGACTAGTTAATACAAATCAATTCAGTGGTCAGCAGTCTAAATAATATGAATGGTTGCATCAAGTGAAAACTTTCTCTTTCGTGGATACTTTTTCCGATTTTTGGAAAGTCGCCGCTATTGAGAACTTTACTACTAGGTGAAAAATGGTTTGTATCACAGAAAAAAATAGTCACGAGCAATTCATATTGCTCGTGATTGTGAACAAATGCAAGTTCAGACTGTTTTCAAGAAGTAGCGTTTTTTATTTATTATATATAAATAAGAACTTTAAAAATGAAAAGCAAGAAAAAAACGAACTGGAACATTTAAAAGTCAATGTGGAAATTTCGTAAGTAAACAGGAAATCATGAAACGATTTACTTACTTATTTCTCGCTGACAGGTCATTTACATTAGATTTCTCTCTGACGCCACCATCTTCAATCAAATTATGTTGTTTTCATATTTATATTATTTTTCATTATTGCATATTTAAAGCGTGCACGAGAAAATGATAAACGATGTAATAATAAAATTGACGCTCAAACTTTATAATAAAAGACTTTTACACATATCGTTATAATGATATACATATTATATATTTTCTGAATTAGAAGGATACATGTGTAATACAACATGATGACGACGACGAATTGTTAAGAAAGGTCTGTATCCTTTTTTTGACATGATTTTTTGTGGTCAACCCTCTTGACCAAAATCTTCGGTAAATTTTGTCAACTTTTTTAAGTCATCATCATTTACAGTAGGTTTCGAGGTTGCCAAAGATTTCAACATATCACTCTACAACAAAAATAATAAAACGTATATAGTTGTACAATAAGTATTAGACTTGAACAGCAGATTAATCATTTTGCAATAAATTTCAAATTAACATACCATTGTAACAGGGGGTTCGTAAAGTTTATCACCAGGGACGTCTGCCCATGTCATCTCGATGGCACCTGGAGTCCCAGCAGAGCAAGGGGTAAGAAGGTCATCTACGGCGACATTTGGATCAGAACGGGAAGGACCTTGAACTTGTCGAAAATGGGTTGCAGTCTGAACTTTACGAACAGGCTGCATAAGGGCGTCGCGAACTAAAATACTTATATCAGCTCCAGAATATCTAAAGAAAAGAGAGAAACGAAATCAAAATCCCATTTTACTAAGAATACAAAAAAAATTTGCTAGTAACTTGGCAGTGTCCAAAAAATCAGTTTCTTTACCCTTCAGTTTTGTTGCCCAGCAACTGAAAGTCTTTTTCTACCAAGTTATGCGGAGTGTTGCCCAAATGTACACGAAACATATTTGACCTAGCATGGTCCTCTGGTAATGGAATATAAATTCTTTTTTCAAAACGACGTCGGATAGCTGCATCGAGGACCCAAGGAATATTGGTAGCTAATAAGAATTAAATAAAGTATACTATCAAGCCATGAAAATACAGCTAGTTTCATACAATTTTTTTGTTGTAGTATTATTTGAATATTAACAAAGTAAATTAGCTATTTCTCATGAGACTCACCTCCAAGTACAAGAATTCCCTCAGTGTCATTACCGACCCCTTGCATTTGCACAAGGAATTCGGTTTTAATTCTACGAGCGCTCTCTGATTCATTGTCAGATCGTGATGAGCAAAGTGAATCAATCTCATCAATAAAAATGATCCTGAAATAACAATAATTAATTTCTCATCAGAAAGAGTAGCATGGATTTAGATTTTTTGAATTTATACTCTTATTATGTACTTACGATGGTTTATGTTGGCGAGCTAGATCAAATAAATTACGAACTAATTTTTCAGATTCACCAAGCCATTTTGAAACTAAATCCGATGATGAAACAGCAAAGAATGTCGAGTTGTTAGCTTCTGTCGCAACTGCAAGTGAAACAAAAGGAGAAATTCATAAAGTCTTTGAGTGATACAAAAAGAGTCAAAATTTTAAAATCATGAATAATAAAACAAAACATACCCGCTTTTGCTAAATAAGACTTTCCCGTTCCAGGTGGCTAAAATTTTATAATTTTAAACAATTATTAAAAAGTTGTAAATATATTTTTGAAAAAAACATTGTCATTGCTAATGGAATTGAAAAATTACCCCAAATAAAAGAATACCCTTCCAGGGTGTCCGTTTTCCCGTGAATAAATGGGGGAATTTTATGGGTAATATAACCGCTTCCTTCAAGGCTTCCTATATTAAGTAAAAAAGACGTCTCAAATCACTAAATTTTTTCCAGAGTGTCCCAAAATTTATGACATGTCCAGATAAACAATAACTTTTTTTTAATACAAACCTTTGCTCCTTCTAAACCAATGACATCGGACCACTTCACATTGGGTTTCTCAATCACTATACATTTGGATTTCATGGTTTTGGTTAGAAAATTTTAGAAATATGATGTACAATTAATTCTGATGTGTTTCTAATTAACATGCAACTCTTTTAGGAGAAAGTTTATATAATATAAGTACTTAGTAAGTACTACTTACCAATAGCACCCTCCAACTTGGACTGGAGTTTCTTCTTCTCAGGGTCATCAGAGTCGCTATCACTGTCACTGTCTTTTCCACCTTTCCTATAAATGTAAACAATCAAACGATTTTGACAATCATCCGTTATGATTCCAAATTGTAAAAGAAAAAAGATCAACTCACTTCGGCTCTCCATCTTTAATGGGCTTCTTCCCATCTTTTGACGTTTTCTTCAAATGAGCCTTAATTGTTTCTGCTCTATCCAGGTACTGTATACATTTTTGTCGAATTGTTTCTTTTGCTCTGTCCGTCTGAGCTTCATCTAAAATATAACAATGAAAAGTTTTTTTTTTATATATAAAAAGAAAATGTGATAGTTGAAAAAAAACTATACTTTAGTTGGACTGTCGTCATCATTATTATTATATTGCTCACATTTAATTGAATGTATAAAATATTCTACTCCATGTTCATAAAGTCGAAAAGCCTCTTCAAAATTTTGCTTCCGGTCCTCCTCGGTGGCTTTTGTCACCAGGTCGATGGCCTTCTATTAACGTGGATCAAAAATATCAACTATTATGACAACTGTCATTACAATTCATTTTGAAAAAAAGGAATTTAATTAATTTTAATATTTACCTGTAAAGTACTTCCTGACGCCATATGAAGTACAATAAATGATTTGATGAGATCCAAAACTGACACGATTACGAACGATCAAGAGGAGGACGATTTGTGCAAGACACTGTAATTACAATTCCACGGACAATCACGAAGAATTAGTCACACAATTATTAAATCCTTGATTTGAACTAACTTAGTTTATGACACATTCGGGGGCTTTCATTACGTAGCCCAAAAGGTGGAGGAGAGGGGTCAAGCTTGTCACTTGGAACGAGAGTAGAAGGGTTTCGACAAAAATAATGGACGGCCCCCTTAGTTCATTCTTAGTGGACGATGTAGAGGGCAAAGGATTCGCGAATTCAGTCGTAATTTGTGTTGTGGGATAATTTTAAAGTTTGCAAAACTTTGATATATAGACTTTGTAAACTTAGTTACTGATCGAGACCAACAACATGTGCGTTGTTAGTAGCCCTCTGAAATTTAGTTAAATTTTTTTTACAAAATGTTACCATGAACCATGAAGACTCGAACTGTACTGACTTTTCGTCAGCTCCACTTTTCTTGGACTGTTCTTGTGCTCTTCCTGTCAACTTTTCTTCACATAATAGAATATAATCAAGCTGTCTCTAGGGATATAATTGAACCGGTAGAAGTGAAGGATTTTGACATAGAGTCAATCTCGGGGAGTGATCAAGATTTCGTATTTGCAACTGCCAAGAATGGGACATTTACCTGTAAATTCTCTGGGAGAAGAATTCCGACGGGATGGCAATGCGATGGTCAACCAGACTGTGGATTTTCACCTGGATTCCTCCTTGACACTTCCGACGAAGACCATGAACTTTGTCATAATGGAAACCTTTGTCTAAATAATTCCATGAAATGTGCAGACGGGATCACTTGTCGACAAATTTCATATTTTTGCGATGGATTTCCCGACTGTCCCGACGAGTAAGATTTTTTTTGTCAACCAACACACATGAATAAATCAACAAGTAGAAAGATCAATCATGTACTCATTTATTTATTCTTTGTTACAGGTCGGATGAACACGAGTTTTGTAAAAACTCGACTATATGTGAACATGCTCAGCATTGTAAATATGGATGTAAACCATCTGAAAGAGGTCCCGTTTGTTACTGTCCCATTGGGAAAGAGTATACTGAAGCACTACAAGAATGTGTTGGTATGTGTCAAGTTGACAACTCCCTCTCACTCTTTGCTAGGGACAGGTCATACAGCTTGATTGTGTACTAATTTCTTTATTTACTTTTTAATGTAGAATCGAATGAATGTCTCATGGATGGAGCATGTGACCAATTTTGTCATAAAGTCGATGGGAAGAAGACTTGCTCCTGTATTCCAGGTTTATACGAATCTGCAGGAACCAAGTGCAACGCTGTCAATGGTAAAAACTATCAATATTTTATGGACAAAAGATTAATGACAAGTCTCTTGGAATGTCAACCACAATGACGTATCTCTAACTATTTACAGTGCCAAAGGAGGATGCTCCACTCCTACTTTATGAAGATTCTACTGACATTAAATGGTTGCATTTAAATGGTTCTGCCTATGGATCAGCAAAAAACTACAAAAGTCCAATGAATGTACATCTCCTGGGACTTGATTTTGATCATTTAAATTCAACTGTATGTTGGATAAATCATTATGGAAATGTGTCCACCATGAGATGTGCATTAAGTAAAGATTTACGACACTTTTGGGATTTGCCACAACCACACTTGTACTCATTTGAAGGTCACTGTTACTCATAAACTGTTATTTTCAATTTTTTTCACAAATCATTGTATATTAGTACCGAGTTTACATTTGGTAGATTTCTCGCACGATAAAACCTCAATGTATTTAAATGTCATCTACGATTATTTTGACATCTAATACTTTTATTTTATCATACAGATGTTCACGAGATGACCTTTGACTGGATCAGTAACAATTATTACTTTGTTGATCATGGCCGCGAGTTGATTTTTGTATGTAAACAAAATCTTGTATACTGCACTTCCGTAGTTGACGTGGATGTTTCCAAACCAAGAGGTCTTGTCAAATTCCCATTTTTATACTTTAATAAGTAGCTTATTTATTTATGATGTCATCATTACGTGAAACATGTATCGTTTTTGAATTTAATATCTGGATTAATTTTAGGTCTTGCTGTGGATCCAACCAAAGGGTATACTAAAAAATGATTTTAAAGAGATGATATTAAACTGACATTCAAGAATAATTCTAAATAATCATAACTAATTTATATAATGAAAATATATTTTTTTACTACACAACTTTTCAGGTTCATGTTTTTTACGATATGGGGTCGACGAGGAGCAAAATTAGAGAGAGCTCTTCTCGACGGTAGTAGCCGATCTCAAATTGTCACCACTAAAATTGTGTACCCACACGGAGTGACCCTTGACCTTCCACTCAAACATGTCTACTGGGTTGATAGATACATGGATTCTATTGAAAGAATCAATTATGATGGACAGAATCGAAGAACCATACATCGTGGAGTAAGTACAGTTTATTGAAAGACATTACAAAATCCATATTTATCATAGCATTAAATCCAACACTCCAACACTAGGTGTTGGAGTGTCGAACAATTGAAAAAAAAAGTGTTGTAAAGAAATTGTTGGAAATTGTTGGATTGTTGTAAAGTGTCGGAAACGATATAATA
>WJFB01003197.1:0-14273 GCA_009870185.1 Pygmarrhopalites habei | reverse complement strand
GTCATAATGATACTAGCTTTATGTAAAAAAATCAGAATTTTTCAGTAACAACTTTCAGTGATACTACCGTGTCGCACTTTATCCTTGTCATCCCTGTAAATCAGATCAGATCTGAGAGAGAAAGAAGGATATGTTATACTGAATTATTGGCTCCACAATGAAAGTTTATTATTCATAGGTTATGTGGAAAACCATGAATGGCTTTAATAAAGTGGTGAGATGGAGGAGGAAACTTGGTTACAATGTCATAAAATGGTGACGACTTAGTTTTTTATGATGTACCAAACTATTCCTTGTACAATGATATAAAAGAAAATGTTAAGAGTCGACACAGAAATGACATTTGCCTCGTGTTGCAAAGTTGTATTACCACAAAAAATTGTGACTTTGTTCAACTCCACTTCTGACTCCAGGGAAATGAGTAAAAGATTTGAAGCGAGAATGTTTTTTGAGATTTCTCCTCTTCTTCCTCACGCATCTCAAACTGTAAGCATAGTAGCATAGGCAACTAACTTATTTCCTAGTCTCTCTCTCTTCTCGTTCCATGTCATTCAGTATCATAGGAGAGAGAGAGAGCAGAATGATACTTGAGGAGGATTGTGCGTGTGTGTAGGTGGTGATGTAGAAGGGGATGAAATATCCACCTAACAATGAATATGACCCACCACCTGAGTTGTGTGAAGAAAGATTCAATTTGAAAACTTTTCTTTTTGTATAAAAACAAAATTTGTGTCTCTCTTCTCTTTTTCCAACAGTTCACAACGAGGGAAAAAATCTAGTCACTTTTTACGAGCTTTTATTATGGGTGAGTTATGTGTGTGACTTGGGAAGTTGAAAAATATATAATAAAAAGGTTCATCTCTCTCTCCGTGGCTAAAAGTGATGAGGGACTTTATCACTCCTCCTCCTCCCTATCATTTAAAACAATTCTTTCTAATTTAGCAAAGGTTTTCGTGGTGGCCCCCTCAAAACTACTATTTAGACAAAATTACAGCCTTTAACTCAGACTCCACTTATTGAGCAACCGTCAGCAAAACTCTTTCACGTTTTATGAGCTCCTCTCTCTCAACCCAACCACCTTCCACACACACACAAACTCACCCAGACACGGACATACAAAGCCTGCGAGTCTTACCCTAATCCAAAAGGAAAACTAGCCCTGACTTGCCTTTTCATGTACAGACATGCTAAGTTAACAGGTGTGTGTGTGTGCTTTCCCTTCCACATTATTTTTGTTTCCCCTATACTTATGTACTAAATTTATCATTACAGCCGCACAGTGTGTAGTTTGAAAACAACTACACATACAAACATCTTTTCTGGAACTTGTAAAACTCATTATTGTGCAATTGATTAAATCCAATTCTAGTCTTGAGCCTCGCCTAGCCAGCAATTTTATCTCGGAATAAAATCCAACTTGCAATTTTTTCTAAAAGAAAAGAGAAAATAAATTTGGAGTGTAAATTAAAACTCAGGAAAGGGCATTTATTAATTCTTGAAAGATTTTCTATAAGAAAATTCTTATAAAGTACAAGACATTTTTTCAAATGTAATCTATCCAAAAATATGAAAGTCTGTCTGTCAGAGAAAATGCTTGGGCAAATTAAAGTAAGAAAATTTCAAAACACATAAAGACTGGGATGAGGTGAACCAATTTTTGTGTGTGTCCCAGCTACTAAAAAATTATGTCACTTAAATCACACGCACTGATAAGACTATTCCCTGTCACATATTCCAAGACAGATTTGCCCTAATATCTGTCCCTCATCTCCACCGCGTTTTGTTCAAATATCGCTTATTTAGTTTGTACGGAAAAACTTGAATGGAGCAATTCCGAGTTTGAATGTGTGGTTGAATCGCAGTCACATCCATTCAATTCAGTGTATTTCATTTACCAAAGACGATGATGTGTGCTCCTAACTCATCGTACATGGAAGGAGAGAGATACCAGGGAACAGTTTTAAATGAGCACGTAATAAATCGGAAATGACTCACAAAAACAGACAAACGACACGGAGTCAAATGACTTCCTATAAACTCCAGAGACAGATATTTCTACTTGCGTGTACTGTGTCACACACTCTGAATCTGTAGTACACAGGGTGAAAGGACTCACGTGTGTCTTTCACTTCTAGTTCTAGGAGAGAGTGACTCAAACTTTCTGTTGGTTTTCGACAAAATCCTACAGGGAAACTTGTGCTAATATTGTCTAGACATTACAATCTACGACTGAGAAATTATTACTTACCTATGATTGGCATGAAATCTGTTCCTTTTAATAGTCTACTGTCAACTGTGTAATTATGTGGAGTAACAAAATGATATCAAAAGTTATGACCTCGTATCCCCTCATCTATTTCCTCATGCATTTAGTAACGAAGAACAGCACAGGCATTATAATGAGAGTAGAGTGTAAGTTCAGTTGTGACACTGTAAAATCTCCGTATTTATATATTGTAAATACACAGATTTAGGCTGCACTCTCAAATGGGTATTATAACTAACTAAATGTATGATCTACAAATAGTTGACATACATACAAAAGTACGGACGTGGTTTTCAAAATTATGAAATTCATAATTCTCTGTAGAACTGACGGAATAGAATTTCATTTTTCAAAATTCAGAATGGTCATTAAACCAAGGAGGAGGTTTGTGAAAGGTCGGAATTTGTCTCTTCCTTTCTCGGGTATTATTACAAGCCATGAAGCATCAAAGCAAAAGAGAGAGAGAGAGCTCTAAAGCTTCTCATACGAATTTTTATTGGAATATTACAAGAAGGAGGAGACAGTTGGGGGGAGGGGAAAAAGTAGTTGCCTCCAAGTCTTGATGTGTCAGGAAAAGGAGTGATAGGATAATGGGAAGAAGAAATGGATGAATATAGATAGAATGAAGGAATGTGCATCATGTAATCATATAATGGAAGAAGTCAATAAAGTCGTGAGTGAGGGAGCGGACCCTCGTTTGATCTTCCTCTCCTTCCCTTTCTCTTTACTCTTTAGTCCCCATCATTTATCAGCTATGCTGAATCTTCACGTAACCAAAAAAAGCATTCTACTCCTCTTCAATTTTTCAACTATATGTACACCTAGGGTCGTCCGGGGCTATTGCAGTCGATTTTTACAAGGTTTGACTTCACAGTGAAAAATTCGATAGAGTGGTTCAAGCGATTGTTATCAAACTTTCTGTACACATCTGGGGTCATGTTATTACCAACTTTCATAAGCTAGAATTGCATTTATAACTCTTATTCAATTGGAATTACATGATTAAAAATGCGTGTCGGTGACTGCAATAGCCCCTGGAAATGGGGCTATTGCAGTCGTTCAAGGGGTTATTGCAGTTTGGCCTAAAAATAGATAACCAACCGACAAATTCAGGGTTTTCACATTTATTCCTGCAGTCTAGCTTCTTGTACAACTACAATTCAAAAAAGAAAGATTGAAAACAGTCTTTTATGTATAATTTGACATCCCTTAATTGAAACCTAGAGAGGGTCTGTACGAAAAACCTGAATGACTGATTTTATTGACTTTTGACTGTCGCATCATATGATTTGTGTATCAAACAACGACCAAAACGTTTGACCGTGGTCAATGAGACATTATGAACATGTCCATGACAAGATCCGTGTGAAAATGGTCATTGAGGGCCCTTAATGGACACACATGCTTTCCACTCAGCCACAATTTATCTTTTGTGAGAGACGTGTGTGATGTCGCCTGATTGACTAATCTGGCATTTTACTTAATTATGATTAGTACATATGTTAGACAGTCTCTATACTTGTCAATTGTGACCACAATTAGTTCCTGAACACGTTTAAACAATGTATAATTAACAAAATTATCATCTGGTCGTACGACACACTTCGTAATGCCCAAATTATAAAACTGGGTCACTGAGTAAGTGTCCATGTTCAACCAATTCTTGTCATTGTCATACAAAATATCTATCCATGTATTTCCAAGTCAATTCCCTTACGGCTCAGGTCATTTTCTATATGACTGCAGTAACCCCATGCTTCCAGAAAATGCGGGGCTATTGCAGTCACCTCCTGTCAGGTCATGGGTTATAGTTATTACTTAATTTCTTGTCTAGATGTGTGCCATAGACTCTTAAGATTTTGTGCACACATTTTTGAAAGTCATCGGAACCTTTTAAACTCGGTTAAGGCTTCCATTGCAAGTGGACCTCCAAACTCTGACAAAGGTTATTTGAGTGTGTCCACTAATTCGTGCTAGAACGTCTGACCTGCTGAAGGTAGGAGGTTCTATTCTTGATATGTGGTTCACGAGAACATGCTTAATAGCATTATCAAAATACCGAATCAAAATATGTGAGTTAAGGCAGTCAAAATCGCGACGACTGCAATAGCCCCGAACGTCCCTATATCTGAATTGAGCAAGTGTGTGTGTGTGGACTTGGATTGTGAAGGTATTAGTAAGTACATTGAAGGAGCAATCTGTATTATCCAATTCCAAATCCGGCTGCAGCCTTTTCTTAGTATACCATTTTATTTTCATGGACACACTCTCTCCTTCCCCCCATTTTAATTTAAGGCCATTTTGTAAACACACTTCAAAATAATCAGATTGACTGTCCTCCATTTTATATGTAAGCATTTTTGTGTGCTTTTTCAGTCCCTTCTTCACTGTTTTTGTATCAGTTACTATTTTAAACACAGTTCAATGCGTGGAGAAGATTACACTGACTGACAACTTTGTTAAGGGGGCCACTGTACAAAGTTATAACTGAACTTGTTCAAGACAATGAGTGGAGGGGGGAGGAAGAGATCGTGAAAAAAGTAGGAAGGGAAAAAAGTCTCGCACACTGCGAGCTCCCCACAAACATTTTTAGATGTGGAAAGATGGGGAGTGGAGAAAGAGAATGATACGATTGAGTCACTCGGATCACTGGACTTGCGGTTACATTCCCTTTTCCCTCACTCAGTCTCTCACTGACGAGTCCTTCCCGTCCCATGGCCACGATATTGCCAAGCTTGTGCCATCTTTTCTTTGATATGGGATGATGAATCCAAGTTTTATCGTAACTTTTCTCTGATTTTCTATATGTGCAGACACACACCTCCCTTCATTCTCCTCCTGGCTAATAATAATATGCCCACTTTATGGACAGTCATTGTCATGCCAAAGCGCTACTGTGGTTGTCCTCAGTCTGTGCAATCTGCAATCCCTCCCCTCCACCTCCTCCTTCCTTTCCTTCATATCTTTCTGTCCTCTATTTACACAAATGATCATGATTCCTCTTCCCCTCCCCTGATTCCCTGACCCAACTGAAGAGTGTCCAGAAGAGTGGATGTGAAACGACTTGCATACTTGGAAGATTCAAACAATGATGCATTTTATCCATTTATTGCATATCCACTTTTTTATTGTACTGTGGTGTGTGTTTTCATATAATCCCTATTCTTTCATAAACTACAAAAATGTCCAGATCAAAGATAAAAAGTCTTCATTCTATTAAGGGAAATATATTCATTTTATCCCCATTTTCCAACCCATGGGACTACATATACTTTATACAATAAAGCTGTAAGGTTTAGTTTTAGTAGAGAAAGAGACATTACAATGTGAATCAAAAACACAGGCGCGCGTATTACACAACACATTGCATTTTCATTTCACTGTCTTACTAGTGTCATTATGGGTGATTCCTTTTGGCTCCTTTTTCCATTATGGAGATGCCTTACTCTTCCTTTTTCCTATCAAGAAATGAAGGATCCACAAAACTATAATTGCGAGGGTCCTTTGAATAAGAAAATAAAATGGTGAGTCGTTACATTTTGAATCCGATTCGGACTCTTTCGAATGGGAAGTACTTTCTCCCCTCAGTGCAGTGTTAAAAGTGTTAAAGAATGGCTACAAAAATGTGTGTACACACAGAAAAGTTTCATGATTTCCTTGATTCTGCTCAGTCTGTACACACAAGTTTTGTATGTTGGCGTGTTACCTAACATAACACAAAGGCTACTCCTAAGACAAAATGATTGAATTAAATGAGACGAGATATATCATACAACATGGGATGAAGATGAGACGAGGTTGGTAATCACAAAGAAATATCCAATCTGATTCACAAGACAAGAGAAAAAGGACAGGTCTTTCGGACAGTCAATGTAATATCGAATGATATGGAGAGAGGGGGGAAGGAATAAAACGATTCTTTCATCTCCCACTTAAGCTTATTAGAATTTATCACGATGATTGTGATTTCCATCATCTTCATTGTTCACTCTGCAAACGATTGTTATTGTTATCCAGAGGTACAAGAAGTAAATTTATTTATTTTACATATCACATTATACACTTTTCTCTCGTCTCTCTCCATGAGGGGAGAGTAAAACAGCTTCTGTCTTGTCCATCAGACTTTTTTCTCTCTTCTTCCTCTTCGCTCAGTTTGTAAAGAGTTTGGGTAGCACGAAATCATTATCCTTTTTTGATACATATCTATTTCCTTTCATATCGGATCCTCATCATATCACACAACCCAAGCATTTACATTCACCATAATAATAATGTGTATGTGTGTATGCCTTATTCCCATTATGTATGCTGGTTGCGGAGACAGAGATGGCATTTTGTGTATCATGGATGGTTATTATGTTGGATACAAGTGTAAGTATAGTCAGAAGAGTTCTCTCTCCGTGTCAGATGAAGCCTCCGATAAACCATCAAAAAACTATGTAGATTTGTCTGTAAGATGAAGCGAGGGAAAAGTTTTGCATGCCATCATCCCTCTTGCTCTTCTTCCCCTCTTCTTTTACTTTTCTCATTTTTTTCTCCCTCCATCACCATGCTCCATCGCACAGGCTGTTGTTCCTTGGTTCTTGGAGGTGGAATAAGTAAGTCGTGTCAGAATTATCAACAACAACAGGAGGAGGAAGAGGAGAGAGAGACTGTTCACAAGAATTTAATAACCAAAAAGTCACCCCGTCATATTTTCCTAGAGATACACAGTACACAAATATACCTATGCGGCTTTTTCCCCTTATAAAAATGTCCGTACAGAAAATAGTAAATGGCCTTTATTCCAGCATTTGCTTACATCATGTAAGTTACATGAGAGAAAGAGAGAGCATATTGTACATACATTTCAAGCACAACATATTGGATTTTTACATAATACAAAAACATTAGAGGACAGAGGAAAGTCCATTACCATTTTTTTCTACTCTTTCCCCCTCATTTCGGCTATAGCTTACTAACGAAAGTGAATTCAAAAATTGGCTATGGGAAACTGTTGTTTTGCTAAAGTGTGAAATTCCCTCACATATTAATGTACCACACGAGAGATAGAAGATTCCACACTTCTTGTGCTATGACTGTGTCCAGACAACCGATAGTCTCGTCCTTTTTCGAATATCCCTTTTCCCTTCATGACTAAGACGACATGGACAAGTTATAATGAGTTGAGAGGGTTTCCTCTAATTTTTCTCAATTACAAAAATACAGGTCATTATCATCTCAGTCTAAAAGTACACTAGAAAATTGACTAAGATTGCGCAGAGTTTAATTGAAAAGAGAGAGAGAGAGAGAGAGAGAAGGGAGGGAGGGATTAGATCAGAAAAATGTCAGTTGTTCCTTATGAGGTTTAGATCAAAAGGAAGTTGCTTCATATTCATTACAAACTGGAAATCGCTCGCTGGAAAATTAAAATGAAATTATTTGTAAAGGAAGGTAAACCTCGTTTTAAATTGATTATGACAAGACAGAGAAAAGATGGAGGGTAGAAGTAAGAAAATGAATTGTGAGGTGACCCTGTGATTATGACGGGAAAAGGACGTTCTATCATTTCAATTAGTAGACTGTACGAGGGAACAAAATGGTTCAACAATCGCAATTATTGAAGGTTATGTAGTAGTGGGATATTAAAGAAAGAGGTGTGTGTGTGCGTGTACAATTTATGAGAGAGTATGTAGAAATACGCATTTCCTGCTTGAAGACAGTTGATGGTGGTCGAAGATATCCGGACAACGGAGGATTATAAATAAATTTTTTGTCTTTGAGTATTTTCCAAAGTGTGTGATTAAGGAATCGACAGTCTTACTGGAGGTCCAGCTGTCTATTATTTTGATTGACCCTCGCCTCAAAATTACACTGTAGAATCAAGACCAGGGAGGGTAATGTAGAGTGAGGGAAAAAAACTCAATTTGAAGGGAAAGTGTGAGAGCCGACATATAAGTTGTATTTATGATCGCCTCATCTTTCCATTACACAGGCTGTGTAACACAGCGTATCTACGCATATCTTCATTTTTTTCTGTGATTAAAGGACTTTCAGAATGAACTTCAAGGAAGTTCAATTTGAAAACAACTGCGCCTTGGCTTAGCTCATTAGGAAATGACAAATACTACAAATCTTAATGCTATTATTGTTAATATGTAATGCTAATTGTTAGCATACATTGCATTTCAAACTACATCAAACAATGTTATATGAGACAGAAAATATGTATTTGACAAAAAATTCATTTCATCATTGTTTATTTTTATGGGCATACAATTAGCCAATACATCACTGTACATTGTACATATTTAATTCTTGTTAATAAATATGGATTTCTTTTACTGAAAAATTTAAAGTAATCTGTCAATTCTGCAAATACAAAACATTATGAAGACGTTAAGTTTTGGTAGCCTTTTTTGTACCTTGAATAGAAATTTAATACAAATAAAATCCATTATTTTAGTGCTTTCTAGCTTTGGTTGAATCTTTTCAAAGACAACAGAATACAAATAAAAACACATTTTATAAACAGAATCTCGTATAATAAAGATTTCAAATTATATCTGTACACTCAAAATACAAGTATACATATATTTTTTAAACGATATCTACACACTTTATAAGTAGTAGTAGTACAACTACAATTCAATGCAATTCAACAACAATAGTAAACAAATCTTGGAAGCCACAAATAAATAAAAATACATAAACGTACTAATACTGGTAAGACTTAGAAATAAAAGTCGCAAAATACATATTTACTCAACCACAAAATCCCTCTTATCACCACCCCTCCCTAGTTTCTTCACAAAATACCCCATTTTGAGATTTGAGATGACGGACCGTCATGTCATTATATTTTTCGGTATTTTTATCAACGCCACCGGTTTACAAGATTAAACACTTATAATATCGCTCTTTATCGTAGGGTCATAGGTTATTACCGGGATATATATATATATATTATATATAGCGCTAAGTTGAATTAGTTTATGCTACACATTCACAATAACACGTACAATGTAATACGAATAGAGACCCTTCGTACTGGGTAAGAATGTTAGTTTTAAAGTAGGAGTTAATTATTAATACTTACTTACCAAATTGTCCTCATGATGATGGACATGTCACATTTCCTTTGTAAGTGGAAACATGCATTACAATATTGTAGAATTGCAAATACAATTTGCAAACTAAATGATAATCAACTTATTTACATGCGATTTTACAGATTACTTACCTACTAATACCTACATCTACAGTATTTAACAGTATTTACAAAGTGGCAGCATTATTTGGTATAAAAATAGTCATGTGTTTATAACGATGAACTTATGCATCATTTTGTTTAAGCATTTTTATATATATTTTTTTTTAATATTTTTGTAGTATTTATTACACCTTTTTCCCTCATTACATTATTACGAACACATGAAACGGCTGGTGTGTACATTTCAACGTCACCACAGGGCACACTAACCTCGTAGAAAAAATGACCGGCATTTTCACCGAATACAATTTGGTGTCATGTAATTTTCTACAGTACGGTATATACAATGTATTGCCTTGTCCTGTTGCGAATTCACCAATCACTGTGTGAATACCAAGAAATACATCCCAGCTTCTCTCTTTTCAAACTAATTCTAAACATTCAAGAAGAATGAAGAAGTCATAACTATTTATTTAAGAGAATTTCTTTTACTAGGCATTTTATAATATGTAGTCACTATCCCATTTCCAGAAAATAGAAATATAAAATACCAACCAACAAACTGCAAAGTTAAAGAATATCTAAGAACTATACCTAATGTCTACAACTAAGGGACTAAATAATATATCTCAGTCGAGTCTTCATTCCTCGTTATTGGAGATCTAAATAATGGACTGAATGACCATTATCAAAGTATAATTTAGTCTGTTAAATATTTAATGACCGTAACTAAAATTTGCGGTCGTAGCACCAGTAACTCTTGTATTTCAGCAAGTATTTTAAGAATTGATTACATTTTTATCTATGAACAAATATTATCATAAAAATATTATTAAGAGATTGAATTCAAACATTTGCATTTTTGTCAAAAAAAACTCTGACACAATATTATAAATTAGAACCTAAATAAGTTTAGTACGACGATAACTTCAATTTGAGAAGATAGTTTAAATAAGAATTGAATGACTCGATTACACCAAATGATTGTGAACCGTACTAAAACCAAAATTATTATTGAGATGAATGTAGTAAAAATTGTCCCTGTATCATGCTGAAACTATTTAATTAAACTTACTGAATTTATGAATTCCTAGGATTTTTCCAAGACGTTGTTTCGCTGTAGCAAATCCTTTTTTTGGTTTCCGTTGAACAACCGTCTTGGTTGTGGCAGAGGATAAACTTGGCTTGCCTGTAACACTAGGATATATTTTTGACGCCATTAACGGTGCTTGAAGAGTTAGTCGAGATGTTGAAGGGATGGCCAAGTCTGATTTTTCAAATGATGATGAATTTCCCTTGTGCTTCTTCCTTGCTTTGTACTTTCGCTTTTGAGATTTCTATGTCATGTTCCAAAAGAAAAATGATTTATTATAAATTCTTTTCAAAGAAATCCTGTAAATAATTCTGTCATTATTTGTATAAATTATTCTTACATCAGGTAAAGTGGCTAATTTTGCAGCAGCTTTCTCCAATCCTTTTTCTACAGCTTCCCGCTTGGCTCCATGTCTAGTTGGTTGATGTTCTCGGGGATTCAGATGACCAACTTTAATTCTCGGACTCCAAGCTTCATCGTCATCTCGTCTATGTCTCTTGGATTTTTTTGGCTCTATTTCATCATCCGAACCACCAGCAAGTGGCAAGTAAACTAATATTTAAGAAAAAAACTATTAATTTACCTATTGCAGAAAAAATGACATGTCGAAATGATATATTTCGTTATAATTTATAACTTATAAATTTTAGAGTAAACGAAGAAAAGTAAAAATGAGATTTCTCACTAAAATCGTCATCTTGATAGACTTTCTCAATAGTATCAATCGCATCGAATCTCCTCGCCTGACTAGAACTGAAACTTCGTTTCTTCGTTTTACCCCGTTTTGTTTCAATCTCTTCACCTAGAGCAAGCATTTCTTCAAATGATTCTTTTACCATAGCAGACCGATCCCTTATTTCCAAAAAATTGAAGTAGTGTTAGAACACAATTCGTATTTGATATTTAAAAAACGATATTGAATATTTCCAGAAAGCCAGATCTTATTTTAATCTACATTCATTGGCTCACCTAGTGTATGCATTTATTTTCGCTGTATAATTAGATGACTTGAAAAGTTCGTTTATTCCGTCCAGTGTTCCTGCAAGTACTTTATCAATTGTCAAATTCTGTTCATCCTTCTTACGATTTTTACTTTTCCGATGTTTCTTGCATTTTGAATGACTGTGACTCATTTGTTTATCCTCAGACAACCCACCCTCATCATCCGTGTCAATTTTAAGATTATCATGATCAGAATCGGCAATGTACAAATGATCAGATGTCGTTGATTCTTCGTCAATTACTTGAACTTCACCAGCTGACACTGTTTCATTTAAGTATAAAAATTCGAATTGTATATCAGAAGAGTATTTACAAAAGATAATAATATGTACCGTATTCAGTAGTATATTATTTAAGTATTGATAACTCACGAGAAAGTCTAAGTTTCGGCAAATGATCTTTTATACCGCTTTCTATAGACGACAATGATGAATTAATTGACCGATCATCCTCTTCAATTCCACTGCAATAATCAAAATCATTATTGTACATTGTAGAAAGAGGTGTGAAAAGATTAGGGTAGAAAACTAACAAATATAACATTGTACATTAATTAAATTCTTACTTTCGATATTTTGGTGACTGCATATCTTCGTGATTTGACTTGGACGCTGTTAGGGCACCAGGTGAACTACTTCTAGAGTTCTGAGTTGATGGAATACTTATTCTAAGTTTAATTGGGGTAACTTGCTTTTTCGTGGGGGGCTCTGAGCGATCGGGTGATTTTTTCTGAGCATTTTTAGGGACCGATTTTGGTATTTTTATACTATCAACTCGTAGGACCTTCTCCTCATTGGACGAAATCGACGAGATACTATCTCTTTTGCCATTTAAAGGTGACCGAGAGGTTTCCGTATTTTCAGGATGATCAATCTTGATTGATTTTTTATTCGCAACTGCAGATTTCAGTAATTTGTCTTCAGTCTATTTATCAAAAAATATTAGAATTAACCCACGATGTCAAAAATTAGAGAATAAATAGGACCCTCAAGAATTGCCATGTTATTTTCAGAAATTCATTTTAAAAATCATGAATACCAGCTTACTTTGCTTGCTGGCTTTAGAGCACTGAACCTCCTCTCAGCCACACGAATCTCTCGAACTAAATCTTTAATTATTCGTAGTGGAGTCATTTTAGGAGGTACGGATTCACGTCTATATTTCCCAACCTGATAATAAATAAATATACACAATAAACAAGAGTCGCTATCGTTCCTCTTGCCTGCAGGGCAGCCCACTTGACCCTTATTTTATTGAATCGTATTCGGTAATTCTCAAAATTATATCTAGTAGATAGCATTCTCTTGCCCCCTTTTTGGACTTGGGAAATAATTCATCTGATGTTCTTCCTAAACGGCACAGGGAACACTTATACATTAATTTGTTGGAATTTTCTCGCTAGACAATTTTTTATCGTGTCATCTCAAATGGTATGGGCAAAAGTGAAGCCAAAAAGAGAGAGAAATGTCAGAAAAATAATGTTTAAATATTCCCTCTGCCGAAAAGGAGATCGCGAGCGCGCGGCGAAAAAATTCAAAAAGATTAAAATTATTGACCTTTGGAGGTCACAAAAGTGGTCAAACCGGAGTTTTCTGTTGGATATTTTGGGCTTATCGGAATCACCGAGCGCGATTCTCTAAGGCTAGGGTCAAGTTTATNCGCGATTCTCTAAGGCTAGGGTAAAGTTTGTCAATTGTTCAAGGGTGACTCATAAAGGTACTCAACTATATACGTTTAGTACAATAAAAAAAATCATCATTTCTCAGTCAAAGCACACACATTAAAAGAAGAATACTCACAGAATTTGGACCAGCGAATAATTTTTCAGAGCTCCACAACCTCAAGGCACTGAGAAGAGCTTTACCGCCAGTCAAAATACTTTGTGGAACATTTCCACTGGTATTGAGAGACTGTAAATCATCCACAAAACGCTCTGCGGCAAACCAATGTGTGGCCTCAAAGGAGCTATTTAAAAAAAGATGATTTTGTTAAAAGTTACATAAAATTAATTTCTTGCATAGGAAATTTCTGCTTACGGAAACAAATATTTAGCGGGAACATTGAGCTTCTTCTCAATTTCATACACTCTATAATAATTTTCAAATACAAGGATATTTGAATGAGTATATGAAAAAATTAATTTCTTCGCTCACATAATTATATTTCGTGATTTGTAGAAATTACTGTAATTGTAAATCCATGTTTAGGTAATGGAGGAAATTGCCACCAAAAACTAATGAATCAACTGGTGTATAAACAGCATGAATCCATCCTAAAATAAGGTTGAAAGATCAAAATGCAGTCACTATTTAGTTATGATCTGCAACATGTGATTAATATTTTGTTTTAATTGTAATAGTATCTCACCAGTGGGGATAAATAAAGTTTGTCCCTTTTTTAAGACACATTTGTAGCAGTTATCAACCTACGGATTACACCATTAAAATTGTCATTATTAATCTCATTCGATTACCCGGAGAAGCGTACTACAAGTACATGTTAAAACAAGACTCACAGAATCAGCAAAGAAACTTTCAAATTGATCAACAGAAGCCATCCAACGAGCATACAGAGCTAGATTTCCCGGAGTAGGCTCAATTAAGTAGAACACTTTCTCACCCCAAAGAATGTGGTACCACACACTCGTACCTCCTGTATTTACATATTTATTACAGTTTAAAATTAACCAAATCAAAATATAAAATTAACATTTTTTAATA
>WJFB01003196.1:0-14277 GCA_009870185.1 Pygmarrhopalites habei | reverse complement strand
AGAGATTTTTTAAAAATGCTAGAAGTAACATGTGTGTACTAGGAGACCAAGTGCACAATGTGCAATAGTTAGATTTACATGAAAAAAAAGTTCATTTGTTGCATTTACGTGCTCAGTTATTCCTGTTCTGTACATAAAATATTCATGGACCATGTAAGAGAAAGTAATCTAATCATTGTCTGTGTCTTATATTTTACTCTACTAATTAGCAATAAAGAAATCAGAGGTGGTGGCAACCATTTACCCTTCATGGAACACCTACATCAGTTACTACCATAGTTTTGCCATGACTGATAACTATATTGTGATGTTGGAACAACCTTTACTCTGCAATATTATTAAGATGGCTGAAGCAAAATTGGTAAGAATAGAGAAATTAACTATATTGTTATTATAGTAACACATGTTAATACTGTCCTCTCAAATATTACCTAAGAAAACTTGTTATATAATGTGATCTGTGTGTGGATTCAGGTTGGAAAAGGAGTACGGGATGCAATGGAATGGCATCCGTCTGAGAAGGTATGGTTTTATTATTATAATCGAAAATTAAGTAAAACCATTCATAGTACAGAATTTTATAATATGATGATTTGTTTGTTCTGTATTTAGACCCGTTTCCACATTGTAGACAAAAGGACAGGAGAAGTATTGAAGACCAAATATTACTCCAAGCATCCATTCTTTTATTTTCACATTGCAAACTCTTTCGAGGATGAACACAACAATATTGTGATGGATATTGACACATATGATAATGATGATGTCATGGACAGAATGATAATTGACCGACTCCGAAGGGAAGACCTTGCTGATGATAATCCTGCACACATGCAACGATTCGTCTTGCCCCTCATTAAAAATGTGAAGGTGAGAAAAAGAGAGAGACTTGTTGAGCTGTAAATAATAATTTAAAAAAGAATTGACCATTTAAAAGACATTGTTATTAAACCGTGTATTACACCTCTTCGTTTCTTGTAGGAAGTTCAAAGAGACGTGAATTTAGTTCAAAATGACAGTGCTAAAGGGATGGCAATCAAAGATGAGAACAATTGTATAATTGTCAGTGGACAACACATAGGAAAACCAGGTTTCGAGGGACCCATAATTAATCCAAATCATCAATCCAAGAAACATCGTTACATTTATGGCACAGGATCCTGCCTTCCTGGCTACTACGCTAATGCTGTAAGGAAATGAACGACTTATTTGCATATTCATAATAGTATTCCTCAAAAGTAGTATATATAAACATAAATGAATGTATTTTTAATGTACAGTTGTGCAAATTGGACATGGAGACGGGGAATGTGAAACTGTGGAGAGAAAATAAGACGACCTATCCTGGTGAACCAATATTTCTTCCATCCCCAAATTCCAAGGAAGAAGATTCGGGTATACTGATGACGGCTGTCTCAGAGTCAAGCAAGGGAAAACAAGACTATTTAGTGTTTATCAATGCCAATACCATGGAAGAAGTTGCGAGAGCCAATGTCTCTGTTCAAGTACCACAAGCCATCCATGGAATATTTTTATAGCTTTGAATTTTATTTTGTATTTACTTACTTGTAAGTGAAACTCTTACACGTAAAAAGAATTCTTGTCAATAATTTTAAGGTTTTCAAAATCCATTTGTGAGTTCCCTTCTTCTCCTCTGTTAAACTATTCAGCTAGGGCAACATTTTTACACATTGTATATTTATCCAATACTTCATAATGAAATACCTAAGTATACCTCTCTCTAATAAGAGTGCTGTGTAATATACCAGTTCCTGTGACTGTGATGAAATGAAAAAAATATGGACCTTCATATCTACAATGGATCGAATCTTCATTAAATTAGAGTTACAGAGCTTGACACGATGATAATTTACTTGGTGAGTAAAACCATATCATGTATGACTTTAAACCCTATACATCCTTATTTAATACTTACTTACATATACTACAAAATTTCCCTTTTCACATCCATAATTGTATTATTTATTACTTTTGCGAACTAAATAAATAGATATAAAAGTGAAATTCATTTACAAATTGCTGTTTACGGCTTTAAAACGATTTTATTTAACTCGTTTTTAAATATCAAAGATTACTCTGCTTACGGCTTGAATAATTAGTACAAAAAATATGTGTATGCATTTAGAAGGGACTATAAAATCAGACTAAATTGGCACGGGAGTGACTCTGACTGCATAGAAACAGTCGTAAGGTCGTCCGTCTTTGGTACAGTCAAAGACGTAGAGTTCACGACAAGTGTTGGCTGGAGCAGAGTCAAAATTGTAACCCTTGACCCCTCTTTTCCTCAAGTACTGATTGGTGAAGAGACGCTGATGACCCTCTTCCGCCCCACAAGTCCCTGTCCACATGCCCACACTGTACTTGATGACACAAGGGGCACCCTGAAGGACACAAAGGCTGTTGTCCACATTGTGACTGACCAGAATCTTGTCCGCTGGGTCATTACTGCCCTTCAGACAACGAACAGCGTTGAACTTTTGGTACCATTTTCCTTGCCACCTTTCACACACCGTCTCTCCAGTTGACATTAAGGTCAAGTAGACAATCGTGAGGGTCAGGCTGACCAACAGGAAATTCAACTTGTCCATTATTCCTCTGGTCTCTCTGGAAAGTAGTTTTGCAAATGAAAAGAGAAACAATTCACACTATTTAAATTGAACGAACCAAATGATGAAGTGAATCCAATTCTTGACTCTATTTATATGCAAATGACACTCATTCAAATCCCACTACTATTCTTGACATTGACATTGTAATAAATGGGTCAGTCAGAGATGCTTTTAAATATATTAGAGATATTTTTGGATGAGACAAGAAATGGATGACCATGCAACTCCTCAAAGGTCACAAACAAAATTAGATGAGATTCTTCGTCTCATTAGAGGAAACATGAATAATTTTCAGGATCAAGTTCATGCTCAACGAGTAATCACCAATTCTCAATGACCTCTGAGGTCGGCCTCATAGCACCAAAAAGAGTAAACATGGTTCAGTTTGTGTGTGCGTGTGTGCGAATCTTTTCAATGGCAATATTAGTACACAAGCAAACAATTTTAACCTTTGAACTTGTATTCTGATCAGTGCTTTATCGTGAAAAGATGCAGTAAATGAAATTGAGTAGGAAGTTTTTGTGTCGGGAAATTATTCATATTTTATTATGCTAGTATCAGATTCATTTTTTAATTATCAATATTTTGGCACACTCGGCATCTTTTAATACAAAACCAACACAACTTTTTGTTTTTGTATATTATTATAACTATGACTTGAGCACATTTAACGTAGTGCAAGCACATTTAAACATATATTCTAGATTACACGATAACGAACTAAATTAAATTGTGTATCATACTAACAGAGAATATTTTTATAACATAATTACCTAAATGTAATTCAATTACAACTAACTATTCTTTTTAATTTCATTGGAATATAATAATGAATGTTTGTTCAACTTGTATAAGTAAATCTAAAGAACTGAATTTGCATTTTAACTATTGAATAGAATTTGTAAATAAATAACGATATATATCTCGATTAATAATAATTACAATATACAACGATGAAGAGGAATTATTCTCAGTCTTTCGTTATTCTAAGGACCGAACTTCGCTGTGCACTGAAGTGAAGAACTCTTGAGTGAGTTGCCGCACAAGAGGAGCGACCGATCTACCCACACCTTCCTGACCTTGAGGTCGTCGTCCATGACCTGGTCCGGGACCTGGGACTGGGCCTGGCAGAATTTGTTGCTCTGGTCTACGTAGCATTGGAAGCTCTTCGTCTGGCAGCATAGCAAATTGTGGTCTCGGCAAAGGTGACAGGTCGTCGTCATTCTCTTGTCGTCCACGACCACGTCCAATGTTTTGAATGAGTCCTACGACTGGGAATATAATATAAAAAAAGAATCAATCAATTTTTGTCCTTCATACGATATGATACAAATTATGTACAGAAGAGAAAGAAAGATGGGATGAAAATATACATTCTTACCATAGTCATGAAACTCTTGTGAAGTCAGCACATTCAAGCTAGCTCGCCATAATGATCTTATGAATACATTAAGGTAGACCCTTGCCGGAGGCTCCGGATCTTCATTCTGATTGTCGGCGGGTGGCTGAGGGTCTCTTTCTCTATTCTCCATCACATTTCGGTCAACTGGAGCTATTGGAACCTCATCTCTGACAACGAAGACGGCCTGTCGTGGTCTATTCCTCCTGATCTGTACTCTTTGACCTGCTGGTCGTCGGGTCACATATCCTCGTCCTCGAGTCAATTGTGGGGCTGTCAATTTTAAACAACATTTATTTGTTAGGAATTTTTTGCTGGTCATTAACCCCTCCTGTATCAAATATAAAAGTTTTATTGTGTGTAAATTCCTAATAAATCTGGAGAGAGAGAGAGAGAGCACACACACACAATATTTGATTGGAATGCAAAATCCAACGTTTCGTTCTCATCTGATAAGAATTGTGGAAAGCGAGAGAGACGTTGGAATTTCTCTCTCTCTCCGTTTTAACTGGAATATTTTTGTCATTCCCTATAAGTATAGCTATAAAGTATGTGCATATAGCAACCTGTTGTCGTTGAAATGTGACTATGCAGGTGACACTTTAATAAAGAATAAAAGAGACTTACTTGTGTTTCCTTGAGTCTCCACTTCCATGTCTTCATACTCGTCATTGTCACCATTGTTGGGTCCACCCGAAGTCCCCGGTGCCTCATCCCTCCCGACATCCGACATTGATGCACTTCGATTTCTTTGATATCTCTCTAGATCAAAAGAAGTTGGCAAAGAGCCAAATCCACTGGGCACTCTGCTAGCCGGGTCTGAAATAATATTTAGAATGGAAAGCTGTCAAAAATAAATTCAATCATTATGAAAAAACAACAATAAAATTAATAGATGGACAAAAATTATAATTTTTACTAACCCGAACCACGTCGTCGTGTCGTGACCGCAATAGCCAATTGTGAGTGCATTGTTACAGTCTACACTTTTTGGAAAAAAAGTTAACATCTGGGGAAAATAATTGGAAAAAGAAATGAACCAGATTAATTGACTTGTCCACATTCACCTGTCAATTTTATGGACTAACTACGATGATGCTAATTAAAAATTTTGAAAATATTTAAATGTAAGTTGAAGATTAATAGTTGAATAAAAATAAACTCACCAAGTATGTCACACACGTCACGATAGAGAAAGGTCAATCGATCTTTGTCAAGGCACTGTAGATCCAAAAAAAAGGAGTGTGATCGTGGGATGTCGGACAGAGACTGAGGATGATTTGGAGACGAGTAGGTGAGTGTGATGACAAATCGTGTGACAATATTTGCTTTCAATTTGACTAATTTTGATATACTATAGAACTCTGTCTATACCTATAAGAAAGTCCAAGTAGGACCCGAGTAGTTCAACTCCAAATGTCCACTTCTCTCCCTCCTTTGCATATCCATGCATATTTGTCATCCTACAAAGAACAGTTACTCTTGTCATCGATGACTTTTTTTTCTCAACGAAGAGAAATATTAATTCTCCTTGACTTTCTCCAGGTCCTCGTGTACTCTGTCATTTCACCTTCGCCTTGACCAATCAAATCACATCACCCCAAAACGTTTTGTCAGGTTGACAACATTCGATTATTTTAGAGTATTCGTTTATAATTTACAAAATAGACGCGATGAGATAAATTATAATGCTGTGCTGTATATGAGAGGAAATACGGTATGTACTTAAAAATGTACGAGTGATACTTGTAAGCTGCACTGACTTTACGATGACAGTTTTCTCCGAAGAGAAAAAAATGTGGGATGATTTCTTTGACAAATTAATTCCAAGCACACACTTTATAACAGAATTATATGAATCTCATTGTCATACATACTGCGTCCTTTTTCATGATGGGATATTCTCCACAAAATTCACCATCTGAGGATATTGACCGTGGGATCCTGGATTTGTATGATGAAATTAAAACAAGTTCAATCCTGCACACACACAACGTGTGTCCTTTTTCATGATGGGATATTCTCCACAAAATTCACCATCTGAGGATATTGACCGTGGGATCCTGGATTTGTATGATGAAATTAAAACAAGTTCAATCCTGCACACACACACACCCTGTGTGTGTGTGCAAGTGTGCATGTAAAAGCCATGTGTAAATATGCACACACGAGAAAAATGCTCAATACAAGAAATTTTTTGATAACTTCATAAGAAAGCCAATTTATTTGTCCAGTTCGTCACATTTTGAATGATTCGACAACAACGCCGAATGCACAAAAGTCGACACAATGTAAATTTCACAACAATTGATAACAAACGAAAAGACTCCATTAAATTTTTGGCATGAGTAGACAATCGTAATAATTGCTGAATGGGAGACACAAAACAAGGGAGTCAAAACAGGCAGAGAGTCTTTTCAGAAAATTGAACATTTGAGTGTGTGTGTGTGTGTGTACTTGTAGGATGTACAAAAACAAAATGAGTAGTACAAAATATATAGGAATCATTCATTAAAAAATGGGAATGTACAAAAAATCCGTCTTTCTCTCAGTTTCCTCCTCCCTCCTCCTCCTCATTAATTACAATTACAGTAGGATAATTAACGGTGGTTGACAAAATTAAAATTGATTTAGATTAGAGTCTCTATTCTTTTGATTTAAAAGGCAAAGTTGAATCCTGGAGCAACAACATGTTGGCCAGCGAAAGCCAAGGGTTGATGAGCAACAATTGGTTGAGCAACAACAGGGGTGGCGACTGGAACATCATGGATGACCTTTCGGACTGTGACCTCTGGTTGGATTTGAGTGATTTGTGGAGTGATTTGAGTGTGAGTTCGGACTGGGGCCAAAACCTTTTAAAATAAATAACAATTAGAATATGAATTGATGATTTGCATATTATTTATTAAATTATTTCTCATACCTGTTGTTGGCTGACAACATTAGCTGGAGTGTCTCGGTGCAATTGGATTCTTTGAGGGGCGACAGCAATTGGAGCTGGGGCAGCGAAAGTCAAGGGAGCTGGAGCAGCGACCTGTTGAAATCCATAACCATACTTTACGGTTTCGAAGAGATAAGAATAATTTCATTGATTAAAATCAGGCTAAAGGAAATCCTCTACTCAGTTCGGATCGGAAGGTTAAAAATATGTAGAAAAATTTGTTTTTTTATTTTACTAAATTTCTTACGGCGACTGGAGCAGCTTGGATGACGTTCTGGACCTGTGAGTATCCAAAAAACTTAAGAGATTGCGAAGAGGAATAAGGAGAATGATTTAACAATTAAATTCCTTGACCTTGACATGAATGGGATGACATGAATGTACATTGGGGGGAAAGTTCCTTTCTTTCAATATAATTTTGAGTCTAGATTGAGGTAGACAACCGAGAAAATTAAATTTTTAAACTTACGGCAGCTGGTTGAACAACAGCGCTTCTGAATTCGGGGTTGGAAACGACTTCGGTGTCATCAGATTGGATTTCTACGGCAGGGGCTGGGGCGGGAACGGCCTCAACGGCAACTGGGGCTGGGGCGGGGTCTGTATTGGGTTTTAATTGTAAATTTAAAATTTGATATTGGAATTTTTGAGCAGCGGAGGAGGATGGAGGGGGGAAAATGGGAAATGTTGGGAAATAACTTGGAAAAGGGTTTTCAGTTGTAGCGTCATTAGGGGCATTAGTTCCTGGAGTCACTGGACTTTCACTTCCGGATGGAACCGGAGGTTTTGAGGTCGTGACCTCTTGCCCAGGGTATTGAGGGAATTGAGGGAAATTGGGGAAGTTTGTGGGGGGTGCAGGGGTGGGTTGAGCGCCTGGGATTTGTGGAGGATTATTGATGTCGGGCATGGGAGCTGGGGGTCCACCGGGAGTACCGGGTAAGTTTCCAGCAGGATTGGATCCACCAGGGAGTTGACCTACAGGGTTGGGTGTTGTGTCACCACCACTCGGTGGTGGAGTCACAGGGGGAAAAGCAGGGAATTGGGGTAATTGAGGGTAATTCCCGGAACCACCTGAACCTGGATTCGGAGTGTCTGCGGGAGGATTTGGGAATGGTGGTAACTGAAATGGAAATTGACCTGCAACGACAGCTGGGGCTGGAGCAGCCACGACTGCGGGTTGAGTGGCAACAATGGCGGGTTGTTGGACATGGGTGACAAAAGGAGCTAATGCGGGGACGGCGGGGATGGCTGGTTTGATGATGCTAGTGGAGTAACCAGTGACGACATTCTTGACATCGTAGTGGACGGTCTTTGTGACTGGGACTTGGACTTGGTGGGTGAAGGTCACTGGAAGGGCAGCTGGAATAACAGCTTGTTGAAGGATGGCTCCAGGGGCAGCTGAGACTGACACGGCCAAGAGGGCAAAAGCGACCTAGAAAACGGGAGGGTTCAAATAAAAGTTCAGGTCATTCATTGCCACCAATTTTTGTTTTTGAAAAGGAGGCTTAAATTGTGTATGTGTGTGTGAGTGTGTGCTAATGATACTTACCAAGGAATGCATGATGATGAGGATTTTTTGGTTTTGTGGCTGGACAAGCTACAAGAGGAGGACTGAAGCGAATGATACAGTCAACTGGACAATGGCTCTCTTTTATACCTCCATTTGCCCCTTTTCCCAGTCCCCAGCCAGCCAGCCAGCCTTCTCCTCTATTACAACTCACAACAATACCCAGTCAAAAGGAGTGTCATCGTCATCCAAACAGAATCTCTCTCTTTTGTCTTGTTGTGGTGATGTAGTGTGTGTGTGTGGAGTGTGGACTGGGAGCCAAGACTCTCAACGTCATGAGGAGGGAGAAAAAAGGACAGAAAAAAGTCCAGGCAGAAAAAGTGAGAGTGAGCCGAACATACACACACATTGATTATGCTAATTTCTACATGTCCCTCCATTTGCCAACTACACTCACCCAGAACAACATTAACCACTCTTCCTTCTCCATCTTTTCATCATATCCCAAAATGTGAAGAGAGAAGGAGAGGCGGTCCCCTCTGCCAAATTCTATACACAACATAATAATTATTTATCTATCCCCCTCTTCCATCACAACAATCCACAAATACATACTTTATAATGGACTAGATTTTGCTCCCATTTTTTTTTCAACTATGTATAGCACAATTTTTTTTCCAGCACTCTTTCCACATCAATACAAACTACTTTTGATAGACACTAACCAGTGTGCCATGGATCTTACTTGTTACACACGCACACACACGATATTATCATGTTCTAAAATTTTTATTCTCATGAATTGGTGGTCCACCCATCAAAACTATTTTTGTACATACCACAGTAATCATACTCTGGACTTTAATTTATTGACCAATTTAAAAGTGTCCGACTTTGATTTCTCTTCCCTCTAACTTTATTACCCATTTGATTTCCATATTCCCCACCCAACTGCCTCAATTCCTAAAATTCTTTTTTTTAAAAATAATTTTTTTAAAAGTTGTTCCAGCTTTTCTTACTCTGTCTCTCTAGGAAGGAGACTCTTGGCTCTGTTACTGTTGGCTATCGTCTACAATTGTGTGTGCGTCTGTTTCTTCCCTTGTTTTTCTGACCAAATGTTGAAAGAAGAGTGACTGTCAATCTGACGGCTTCCCCCCACATACCCACACACACTGCATGTCACAGTCCTGACCTTGGCATTGACAACAGACACTAACTTTCAACTCTTTCAATTTTTCTGTATTCCTCCACACACACACAGTCTAAAGTAAAATCCGTAGGGAATGCATGTAAAAAGGATTATTTCTTGGAAGGAATTCGTATGACTCAGTAAATTATTTACATGCATGTACAAAAAAAATCATCCAGGTTCAGATACTCATCAGAGGAAGATGTCTGTTTGTAATAACTCTTCCATTATTATGACACCATATTTTGAGTAAAAAAAGAGTATGGAAGAAAAAAATTATTTTTCTATGGGACAAAAAACGAGAGAAAAGTTTTACTGTTATTTATGTGCACGACACAAGACAGACGACGGGATAACAAAAAAAGATACAATGGAGAATGGGGAAGCGTCTGTGTGTTATGATACGATGAATCCTTAATCAATAGACTCGATAATAAGAAGAAGAGAGGAGTGGAGACGATACGTGTCAATGCCATAATGTATGAATGATTCCTCCTTCTTCTTCTCTTATGACGTACAATCATTCAATTTGTAATTGATTGTGAGTAGAGTTAATAGTGTTTTCCTCATCATCCATAGATAGTTTATTTATGTGTCCCTAAAAAGTGTTTAATATTTTGAGAGAACAGAAACTAGCAAAAAAAAGTTTGTAAAGAACACAAAAAATTATAGAATTTTTGCTGGTCATCCTCACCAAAGAAGTTAAAAAATCCTTTTTAAATCTCTACTGAAAACCTCCTGCATTGATCATCCTCACAATTCCGCATATGTAAAGTGTCAAGAAAAACTTCTTTTTGTTTGTCCAACGCACATGTATTCTACAATTTCTACAGCAAGAGCATGTGTATGTGTGCAAACAAGTGTTTTTTTACCTCAGACTTTGTCTCGCATTGTTTTTATGAGATTTTCGTGTCCCGGAACCAACACACACATACAGAGAGGAGGGGGGAGAGAAGTGGATAAACAAGTCACAAATATTCAGAGCAAAAACTGTTTTTGTTAATTTGAAAAGACTCTCCATCCTACTCTCTTCTGAATGCTAAATGAATAATTTAGAGGAAAACATTATTTTTAGTCTTGAAGACTCCTCCTCCTTCTGAGTATAAAGCTGTACACATATTAACTTTAGGGTACAGTTAAGTTACAAAGATAAAGTACACGTTGCTGGTAGCAAGGTCTTTTTCTGAGAGAGATTTACATTGTGTACAATGTCAAGGTCAAGAATCGTGGAACAAGAGAGAGAGAGAGAGAGAAAAAAAAGAGATAGATAACATGCATCTATTAGATGATTGGAAATTACTCTCAGTTTCATTCCCCCATTTAAAATGAACAATCTTTTATGTATCTCCTACAGTCAACTTTTTTCATCTCTTTCATTGCATCATCCTAATTCACAATTAGCAAATATCCTACCCAACTACACATGTAACTTGTACATTATATATTGTGGTAGAACAGCCTCTCTCTTACACACACACTACACACATCATCTCAACAATCCTACAGTTTTACATGGTGATATTTGGAGCATTGTACTCAAAAGGTACACACACAAAAAAATGTGAGTAAAACAGCAAACTGCGGAGATGTTCATGTTATCCTGGACAATAAAAGAGAGAGAGTAAAATTATTGTGGCCAGCAGAGATAATGATCCCCCTGTGATGTTATGTCATGTTCACACGTGTTACTAGTGAGTCTCAAGAGTTAGGATTGAAGAATGTTATGTGAGTACCTCCAGACTCCACTGGAATGCAATTAATTGCTCAATAATCTTTTTTAGCATTTTCATCTCCCTCTCTAACTCTGTAGACGGATAATGGATTGTCAAACTTTTTTCCCGAGGAAAACCACAGGCAGGACAAGTAGATATGATTGTACTTAATGTGACTGGAGTCTAGGCAGGTAGTGGTAAAATATTATGAAATTTAAATGCGACCTGCATTTAAATCTTCCTCTTGTCTTTTGTTGGCCAGCCTCAAATCATGTGAAAAAATGTCTATTGGAAATATAATTAATGTGTATGTGATAAGATAGAGATGGGGAATATACGGAATGAGTAGAGTGTAGAGACAAGAATTTGCAAACTGAAAAGTTGCAAAGATTTTTTTGCGACAGAGACCACGCCCTTCATCATCAAGGCCTTTGATTTTGTTTCTGTTGTGTGTGTGAGTGTGAGCTGAAATTCATCTCTTTATCACCCATGTTTTTCTTTTGTCGTTGTCTTACATTCCCTTAACATTCCCTATTGAAGCAGAAGAAAGAATTCTAACAGAAAAGAAACCAGAGCAGCAATCATACATTTATTTTTGCATCATATCCCCTCACCTTTCTGGTTAGCACTCATTGTTGTGGTGACTATTTTTCCCCTCAATGTTTCTTTAACACATTGCTTCAATTTAATTATAGATCCAGTTTAATGATTGTAAGAACAAATATTACAGGTGTACAAAGACAATTTTTTTTAAAAAAATTGTTTCAAATGTCCTAACAAACACTACAAGTGTTAATTACCTAATTTTGAGAAATTTCCTCATTACCAATTTCATTCTGTCGCAGGCTATGACTCACAGCTTTCAATGTTTAGACAGGTACGTGACTGGGAAAGAATGTCCAAACGTATTGGATCGTAAATAAAAATTTATATCGTATCCAATTAGCTGTACGTGTGATCAGTATTCAAAACGACGTGTGATGGTATATAATATTGTCCATAATTCTTTTTGTAGAGATGGGATGAGTCTATACTCTATATGGATTTTCCTCAGCAAAAATTGGAATTCAAAATTTGTGGCGTAAGGCGTAACAATAGGCCACCATTCTAGATTTCTGATGAACAAAATTAAAAATAAATTATTTCAACGTTAAAATTCTTCGAGTGAGCCGAAAAACCAATGTCCAAACACAATGTATCTAAACCTAACTTAGCAACCAACTCAAGATGAAATAAGGACAGGCGACGTCCAAGTCTAACAAATTTTCCAAGATTCGTGTGAATCTACGAAAGTCAAGATAAACAAATACCAGTCAACAACAAACTCGTTAAAAATTGTCGATGGAGAGCTGAGGAAATACCACAATAAATTTTTAAAGAAAAAAAAATTTAACTGAAGTTAGCAAGTTATTATACATTTCATGCCTCTCCTCTTCCTTCCAATGAACATTAATAGTAAAGCAGATGAAAAAATGTACTAAAAAAATTGAAGGAGAGAGAGAAGTACCTAATAGATGATTCTTTCATGACATCTACTCGTGAGGTAGTCAGTGATTGTAGTTAAATTTGTTAATTGAAGTTTGTAAATTGGAGAGGGGACGCCAACAGTCACTTTTCAATTCCTGACCTCCACTTAAATAATGGGCATTTACCTTTCTCTTTTTCTATCTAATGATTGCACTATAATGTGCATAACGTTTCTATTAAAAAAAGTTTAAACCTAGTTTTTTTCCAGTGCGTCACCTTTATCTGATTCCTAATTCCCTGAATAAGAGGCCAGTAATGGCTGGAGGGTAGTGATAAAAAACAGAAATACAACAAAAATTTGTTCCTCCTCCTCCAGGGCTCCAGGCAAATGTAAAATTAGCCATCAGATAACATTTAGCATCATAAAAATTGCTTCCTCATATGCACACAAGTGCGAGTACCTACTTTTGCAAAAAACAAGACACCCTCCTTGTGTTAATCTTAAATCCAGAAACAGACAGAACATGCAAATTACACTTCAGAATATAATAGGGAATGTTCTAGATCTTTTCAGATGAGACGAGACCACTTTCGATTTCATCCTTTCACTCGTATTAAATTGGATCATCATCACACCTGTGGCTTTTTACACATGATAGTATTTGCATGCTCTGGCAGCATGAAAAGTCTACAGTGGGTGTGGTTCCCTTTTGTCCTCCTGGGTTATTGTACGACATTCTCAACTGTCTCAATCATCTTCACTCCAATCACACACACACAATACTAACGAAGCCGGCCGGTAATTTTTATACTCGAATGATAATTATTAAACCACCTTCACCGAAACGTAATACTAACACACACACATGTATTCCCTCCATTTATGGACAGGAATTTATCACGAATCCCAATAAAAATTGTCTCACAATATCCATCATAGTCGATAATGAAGCGTCACGTCTGACCAGAAACTGACTTGACTAAATACAAGTTGTCAAAATATTGTCAAAGGGTACCTTTTGAATGACCGGAGGTGCTATCCTTGAGATTTTGGTAGAGCTCGAGAGAGAAAAAAAAAGCGAGTGTCAAATTAATTCTTGTCTACTGAGACTGACTGGTGATGGTCCATCCAAGTTAATAAATTATCCAATACAATAAAAGTTGGTCCATTTCTTGTTTTGATCTTGATCTTGAATTCTACAATTATTCTATAATAAACGACATGAATTAATTTGACCAGCTCATACATATGAAATAGACAATAGTGTAGATCACTCCTATATATAACTCACGTACGATACAGTATATGGGCTCATCCCTCAGCAGCTCACAATGGACACGTCCCAAGTGGTCCGAATCATTTCTAGACTTTAAGGGGGTATATAGGGGTAATCGACCATGGGGAATCCGAATATGACAACCATTGGTTGCATTT
>WJFB01003195.1:0-14278 GCA_009870185.1 Pygmarrhopalites habei | reverse complement strand
TCATTCCAAATTAATTTTATTTGAAGACTTGATGAAATACATAGTATGTATGAAATTATTATATAATAATAATTTGTGATTTTTACTTTTCAACAGTTAAGATGCCTCATTACAATCTAGAACTTTTCAAGATGGCAATTTATGTATTTTTTCCCGTGGGGATGTTCTACTTTTACCACCAGGCAAACTTCTTTGAAGATTGGGTCGTTTCAACTAAGCGAGAGATGTATGCTCGTCAGGATCCTAATCAAGTTGAAGAAATGAAGGAAAGAATTGTACGAGCTAGACAGCGACATTCTGAGAAGGTGCTTCAACAATTAGAAGAAGAAACTAAATCACTTTTACCGAAAGTGGAGTCGTAAGCTAATAGTAAGTTTATCAACGCATGAACAAAAAATGTAATAATAGGTAATACAGATATTTACATAAGCAATTGTCATTACACCGACAAAAAACTGTCGTGTAAAATATCAGCATTGTAAAAAACTATTCTTGTTATGTCCTATGTATTATTATTATTATTGGGAATTTTCAGGAGCCAATCTGAACGTGAGTGACTTTCAGACTAAATGTGTTTACTAAGTTGGACGTCGGATTGACGAAGAAGGAAACGTTTTTGGATTCTAGCGTCTTGTTTCGACCTTCTGGATTGGCAGTTGATCGGGCAGGAAATATTCTCATCTGTGACTCCAAGTAAATCTTTTGTAAAATTCCTCTAAAAGTACTCTCTCCTTTATGATTGTTAAACAATTTGTTGACTGTTCAATAATTTGTTGATTCTTTAAAATAGGAAGAATTGTGTTCGTGTCGTGGATCCATGAGGGTCAAATTCGATGCAGCATCTTCGGGGAGAAATTTCATGAACCGACGGACATTTCGGTTATGGATGATGGTCGTGTGGTCATTGTCGATGCCAATGGTCGACTTTGCTTCTACTAAAAAAATAGTGTCGAAATCTGTGAAATTAGGGATGACCGGATATTACCTTTAAATTTCTCTAGGACGTTAAAAACACGTTTAAAATGATTAATTAAGATCTCTGAGTAAAGTAGGGATCACGGAAGACTGAAAGAAAAAAAATTTATTTTTGAAAAAATCATGAAAATCATGGTTTAAAAATTTTCATAGTGCCAAATTGGGTTTACACTGAAAAATTATTCATGATCTTATATACCTAAGTCCAGACTTTAATAGTATATTTAATTGTCCAAAAAGTTCTCAACAAAATTCCGTTAAAAATTTGTGTATTTACCAGTGATTCTATCAGTATTTTATGCAAATTGTGAAACTGGGTTAGTGTGAAAATTTCCACTAGTTTCTTATATGTAATAGAGTCAAAATTCTATTCATTTATGAACTTGTATGACTTGAATTACTTATACGAAATAAAAGTTGAATTTGGACACAGGGTAGGAATCAACGTATAATAAATACATTCACATTTATTTAAATAAAATTTTTGAATATTTTTGTTATTTTCTTTCTGAATTTGTTTGTGACCCCATTGAGAACGGACTGACATGAAGAGTAAATAAAAAATAAAGTAATACCACACATTTGTGTTATTATCTGAATAAATAATTGTCATCCGTTTGGGAAATTACATTTTAATTATAATCTTGAGAAGCACGTTTACAGTAGTTGGGATGTCACAACTAAAATGAGAAAATGACTCTTTGTGGTCCTTGTAAACAAGGTGTAAAAATAACAAAACAATAAATACAAATTTAAATAACAAATTAATGGAATGGATTCTTGACACACACACCCACACAAGTATAATTGATCACAATTTGTTTTTTTCCCTCTTTTGAACATAAAATTATTATTATTTTGACTTTTACAAAAATACTTATTCTTATTCACGGCATTTTACACACGTAAACCTGTAAAATCTCATCTAAGCCAAGTACTTAGTATCCGTATTAGTTGTCTCTATCTTAATATCATTGTTTTTTTATTGTGATTAGACAAGAGTGTGAGTTTTTCTTTAGCTGAGTTGTGTATAGTCAAAGCTATTAAATTCCTTTGTTGTTGTATTACACATTTAACTAACACACATTATAACTATAAACTATAGCTAATTGTAATATTTGTTACATCCAAGGAAATTACAATTAAAAACGTAGTTAAAACTTGAGAACAAAAAAAAGAAAGTCTATATTGCACTTGCACATCCAGTGACTCTGTTATTTAAGTTTAAATTGTTTATGTGTCTGGGATTTTTTGCGATTCCATTTTTTATTAGATTTCCCCTGTTGAGCCCGTTGACAAATTAAGATTGACATCTACGGAAGAGGATGACGTCTCACTGTGAGTCTCGTCATTTGATGAATTATCCTGGAATTAATTCAACGGATGTTAAAATGTAGTCTACTTCAACATGAATAATTGGAATTTAGAATAAAAAGACTAACTTTATTATTAATTGCATTGTCATCAGTCGGTTCGGACTTAATTTTTAAAAAAAACCAAATTAAACTGTATCAGAATTCTTTTCATGGAAAAAGATGAGACATTTTCTCGATTGACACTCACCTGACCATTCAATTTCTTTTTGTTAGTGGCTGGACAGTCAGCAATGAGATGTCCTATTATATATACGTTATGTTATAATACATTATTATAAATTATAATTTATAATCCATTGCGTATCATGCGTAACACGGTAGAGGAGAAAAGCACAACATAAAATTATAAATGTGCTATAAAAAGCTTACATAAACAATATATAATATAATAACGAAGATGATGTATAAAAAGGTCGGTCACCTTCGGATTTACAACTGTGACATCGTTTGGGTTGTGGCCCCAAATTGCATTTTGAAGCAATCTGCACAATAAATTAAATCAATCATTAGCCATTTGACCTCAAGGTGAAGGGTACACATAAAGTATTAAGAAGAAAATCAAGTACTCACATGATGAGCCAATTCACCACAATTATAGCATCTGTCAAATCCAACACACACACACATATTAGTCAATTGCAAATGCACTTCAGAATGGAGAAAGGCCATTTTAGAATGGAGAAAGTTTTTTTTCTACCTAATTTTTTTGACTTTTTTCTTGGTATTTGGACGTCGGTGGGAACCGGTGCACTCTGACCCTTCTGGACCTGTGACAAGAGTCGCCTCGACCCCTTTGTCTGACTCTCGGTACTCAAACTCTACTCGCTCATCATCCCCAAGACTCCGGAATCCATTCATTTGGATGACACTCTGCAAAAACAGAGAATTTTCACCGAAAATTACATTCGAAAACTCCTTGCAAAAAAACGTTTGGAGAGAAAATGATAGAATTCATAATTTTTGTGTAGGTGAAATAATAGTGTCCTACATACTCTGTCTCAAAAATAAACATTTTGAGAACTTGTATTTGTACATGACGAGGACTGTGAAAGTCGCCTACACAAACACACACACACAGGAGAGTGAGGCACTTGACAAGGGGTACTGTTGAAAATGGACATGGAAAAACAGGGACACTTCAGAGAGGGGGACAAAGGATGGACTCCTAGGGATTTTCCAGTTTTGGGGAAATCAATCTGCCCCTGCTGACTGGGGGCCCTTCAACTCACACACACGCATAGAAAGCATAAAGAGAGTGTGTGTCTGAACAGGGAGGAAAATAGAGATCAATAATAACAAAACTGTCAAATGTCGATCAAAAATACCCCTGCTGTCAACATCCAGCATGGCCAACACACACACACACACAGTTGACAATTCAGAGAGAGAGAACACGTTGTGATACCTGTGTACTGGTGTGTGTGTGTGTGTGTGTGTGTAGGACGTCCCTTTTAGAAAGGTAAAAATGTTGGGCAAAAATCAATTGTTCTCATCTCCTCCACAATCTTGTCAACATTCGAATCATAATGTGCGTGTGTGTGTGTGTGTGAGGGGCCTACATGATGATTTCCATTTTATACTTTTATATTGAGGGAAAAAACATACATGACGTGTTCAAGTTTTCAACTTTGTTGTTCCCTAACAAATTTCAACGAGAAATTGTACAAACTTGTGGAGTATGTAGTAAAGAGTGGATGGAATTAATTTGTCATTTTTGTCTCTCTCTCTTCTCAAGGACTAATTTCAGGAGGCGTTCGGTAGAGAATATTTTTGTAGATGTAAGAGATTATAGAGAAGAGTACCTGATGTACAAAAACTTCAGCTGTGCCGTCATCGGGTGTAATGAAACCCCAGCCCTTGGCCACGTTGAACCATTTACACTTCCCCGTCTTTTTATCTCCACCTACAAAATTTAAATTTAAATTGCATCACAATTAGTATTAGTACAATAAGTATGATTTTGGTTTGTAATTCAGATTTTCAATATATTCGTCACACTAGCATTTAGGATTTATTGATGAATAGCCTTTAACACGGGCTGCACTGTACTTTTTCTTACATTTTGTTTTTGAGATTTATTATTAAAAAATTGTTAGAGATGCAAACAAATCATTATGAACCCAATTTTTCATGATTCCAGATTTCTCAACCTCAAATGTGACCTCCTACGTTCAATAGTTCTTTGACCTTTTATTAAATTAAAATAAAAAATAAAGTGCAATGTTCAGTACTGAAAACGTTACGTTTCGACGCCACTCACATCTATGAAAAAAAATGCAAATAAAAATTCAAGTGGCGTCAAAGTCCAGCATAGCATGGAATTGATCTGAAGTTCTTTTTAAGTACAAAAATGAAGTCAAAGAGCTCCGAAAGGTCCAAAATCATTTTATTTTTACACCTTATTATTTGTCTTAAGTACACACACTAGTCAGAACAAAAAAAAGACAATGGAATTTTGCTCCAGTGGATGTAACATGTTTAATAACTATAAATAGATGATCATCCTATCTACTATCATTTTCTTTTGAAGAGGTAGGAAAGACGATGTTTGTATGCTACGAGGAAGGCTAAAAAAAGTGGAAATTTCCTGAAAGAGAGATCAAATGATAAAAATGAAATGAAAATGCGTCCAGAATACAGAAACTTGAGGAAAGAATCAATAATAAGGTCTAGTAATAAGGTCTAGTATCTCCACATTTTGATATGGAACTTTGAACACTGAAGGCAAAGGGGGAGGACACACACACACACAGAAAGAGAAAGAGACAAAAAAAGTCTAGTCTGTGGAAAATTGGAAACTGCCATATTAGATTAGGATTAGAGAGATGGGAAGCCATAACCATGGAAACAGCATGCAAGAAAGAATCTCCAATCTTTTCACATCCCTCTCTCAACACACAGACACACACAAAAGTTTTTCATTTTGTGTATTGTGTGTGTGTGTGTGTCTGGCGACCCGTTACACTAATACAAGTTTGTCCGGGACAGAAATCCTGGACAGTTTTTTCTACCCTCTCATCTTTCTCTATATTTCAAGGAGACAGAGACGAAGAGAGAAAGAGAGATTGGAAATTTTGTTGTTTGGTAATGAAAAGGAAAGGGATGGAAAGCGGCCATGGCATCAGAAGGATTCGGGGAGGATGGAAAGTTTGAGTTGTTGATAAAATAAAAGTGATTCCGAGAGATGAAAATGGCAGATTATAAATCGATATGATTCACTCTCCGATTCCACCATGCTGGTTGGTAGAATTATTGAAAATAGAGGAGGAGTTCAAAAATATATAAAGCCGGCCCGAAACCCGGGTACTACACACACACACAATTGAGAAACGACGAGAGACTCTCTCTCTCCTCTTCTTTTTCCAGTCCCGACTTTCACTCCGCGAATCGATTTTTTTTCTCCTCTTTCCCTCCTCTTCTCAACTATACAGATATAACCTTCTCAATATAAAATGATATGATTTACAAATACAAATCCAGACATGGCCTCCACATCCCCTCCTCCCTCCCTCCTTCTCCTCCTTCTCCTCCTTCTCCTCAACTTTTTTAATATGGCGTCCACACTCCGACTATCGAATTTTTCACACGGGCTTTACCAAACTTTTGAAAATTTTACTTTAACTTGAGTTATAATATTGTCATTCGAGTAATCATTTCTGTCGCATTAATACGCTGCGTCTAATTTTGGACATGAAAATGAGTTTAAATTAGTAATACTCTACTTTAATGTATTTAAAGTGTGTGCATTTTTGTTTTTGAATCTTTCGAACTTCAATGCCAATCACGATTTGATGGGCTGAGTTTGTGCACACAACTATTTACATTATTTGCATTGTTTTGGTGTTTATTATTTTGAATTTAAATTCCCTGTTTAAAGACATTAAATGATTTTACATTTCAAAGTTAAACGATTAGTCATGTCGTAAGATGTCTTCTCTTAACTAAAATGAAAAGTATCACTAAAATTAATTGTAAACAAAGTGTTTTTCAAAATTATCTGTTTTCATATTTAAAATCTGTCTCAGAACAATCATAAAGTGAAAAATAATTAAGTTTTTCTAGATTTAAAGAATTAAGCATGATTCATATGGAAAATTGGAGTCACAATCTAGACAAGTGTGTAGTAAAAGGTGGAGAAATTTTTACACGGGATAAAAAAGAGAGAAAGTTGTATTGTTGTTGTTGTAGGACACAAAATTGTGTGTGTGTAAGGGATGTAATTCTAAACCATGAGTATTTTGTTATTGTAGAGTGAAAAGAACCCTTTTTCACCGTACGTACTACGATATAATGATGAGAGGGGTACCTTTTTTACTCCAAGAGCCTTGATACCTTTTTTTCGTGTGGGGAATTGTATGCCTATTATCTCAATTACCCTTTTTACAGCTAAGCTCTCTCTCAAACCAAGTATGGACTTTTTTATCACCTTTCTCTCCCCAGCCTGTGTTCGTGGCTCAACAAATAGGTGAAGAAAAAAAGACTATTGTGCTTTCACACTTGACTCTATAAATACTCACACGCGCTCACTGTCCTATTTAAAAGTGTATTTAGAGGAAATGACTTCATTATTCAACATCCCTAATGCGAAAACTTGGATTAAAAACACTTTCTCTTCACCTGTTGCGAAAAATTGGCATTTTAAAATACAATGTAAAAAATAACCTGCAAATTCGGGTCTCCCGTTCCACAGTAAAATATTTTCTGAACGGCGTGCAACTCACACACAGCGAGTCGGAAAAATTGATTTTTAAAAATCACAGCATTATAATTAATTTTGAAAATAGTGAAATAATTTCAACAACTTCGCGTAACGAATTCGCATTTGTCAAATGACTGCACACAAAAATTACAACAACTTCTGTGCATAATTCTGATAAAAAAATTGTGAGAATCATAACTATTACACAAATACAAAAATTCAGTTGAAATAATCTTTTAAATTTACTACAAAATAATGATGACAGTTTGGAGTGTGGAAAGCCGTGTGTGTGTGGCGGAGAGACACGAGCCAACAAAATAAAATCCTCTCTCTCATTTCCCCATCAATTGAAAAGAGAAAATGAATAAAAAAAGCAGGGGCTGGGGCCCTCCCTTTGAAAAAAAATTTCGGCGATGATGATGGATAGTTTTTTAATACACCAAATTCTTCTAATCATCTTGTTTACCCAAAACTCCATCAGATTCCATTCTACCCATTTGTCTCCTCTCCTCACCATGACCGACCATCGGCAATCAATATCAATAACCTTTAGTACATCACACACACACACACAGAAAAAAATCATTTCTATTCATCCTATAAAAAATAACCCCGGAAAAAAAGATACAGCACACGCACGCATCTTCATAAAACTACGAGGGTAAAAAAACTGATATTATTCATTCATCTCAAATTTCCTTGCAGAAAAGTGTGGACTGAATACCCGCACCCGCACGGATTATAAATACAGAGTTTAACATTATTTTTTACTGCCTTTTTTTCCTTTTTCTGAAAAAGAAAACTCTGCTGGATCCCCAAAAATACACACACACACAAATACAATCTCTGGTTTTTATTGACATGTGGAAAAAAGGTAGGAAGGAAGCTTCCTACCTTTAGCCCTTGAAAAAGAAGGGGACCCTTAAAAGACTTCCCCACTCCCTACAGTACATGTATTGTACAATGATGGAAGGGACGGTGGAAAGAGAGGAGCCCTTGGCTTGAATGTGTTGACAACACTTGGAAAAACCTATTGATATGGCTAATAAAACAGGACAAGGAACAAGGGTAGAGCCCTGGAAAAGTCCCCCCCCCTCCTCTCTTGAACCATTTTTTGTCCCAATTAACTCACCCTCACACACACACACAATCACTTTTTTAGCCATTATACCCGCCTCCTCTCCTATTTTTTACCTCAGTGATTCCTCTCTCTCTCTGTGTATACTTATTTCCCTTGTATTGTAAATATTATATAATTATGTACGGTGATACAGTAATCGGGTTTCCAGTCTCCTCCTCTTCTTTTTTTACCTTGTATGGGTGACAATGACAGGAGGAGGGAGACTCGTGTCACTTGAGTAGTGGCTCGTGGTCGTGTCAATTACATGCTAGTTTTCCATGTCAAATCTCCGTCAATTCTTATTAAAACTCCGTGGCGTTACTTCAATTACACTTTTAACTATTTCCTTCAACTTTTAAGCGTATTAAATCGAACGACATTAAAATGCTATAACTAAAGACAGTCAGTACACAAGGCTCTAGTCATCTAAGTCTTAACACAAGCCAAAGACTGTCTGTAAATCCTGAGTGGCGTCTAAGTCTACCAAAAATAATTAAATTTTTATAAATATTTTGAACATCCATTTTTTGACTAATATTGTTCAATCATAATTTCAAATAATTAATCTACATTCCAAGAAATTTTGTACAATTTATTTTGAGGCCCTAATGAACGGGTTTGGTTAAAAGAGGAGGATCCAGAAGGAAAAGGTGGGAGAGAAGAAAAACAATAGAAAATTTTGTGAAAATGGATATTGATGACCGTTCACTCCCACCACCGGATAACTCAATTAAGACTCTTAAGCGGAAGCCCACCTGGGCAAATAAATAATAAATATCTCGAGAGAGAGTGAGTGAAAAATACCCACATCCTCTCTCTCTCTTCTACACACACCTACGCCTGTTCGACTGACACTGCAATATTTCCCCCCATTTGAAATCCATTTGTGTGAGAGAGAGTAGAAAACAGGAAATGAAATAAACATTATTGGCTGTGAATGAGGGACGGATTGAAATTAATGAGAGGACAGTGAATCAGCATTAAAAATCATGACGATTCACACCCCCACCCACCACTAACAACAATAACAACAACAATTTCTCTCTCTCAAATACAAAATGTTTGAAAAATAAAATGTCATTGCCCACTTCAGCTTTCAAAATATGAGAAGAAGAATTTTAAAAATATTATCACCTTCAGTCCCGGAATTAGATCTGTAGCCAACGGAAGAGGAGGAGGATGAAGGTGAGCAAGTTCCATGTTCGTCTGACAATGAACCCGCCGTCTCTGTCATATTCTCATTGATTAGATTCACAGAAATTAAAGTCAATCTTTAATTTCAATTAAAACTGCCTACAATTGAATGAGAACAAATAAATTGTAAACTCTTTTGTACTCGAGTCACTCAAAGTTTCCTGAGTGGCGTCCAAGTCACACACAGAATTTCGACGCAAATAAATAATTTTATAGAGATTTCACTTTTAACTCTTTTCTCCCAAAATTTTAAATCACTGTAAATTTTCTGCCAACTTGTTTTGATTTCCAACTCGCAATTTCTTGTGTATTTTTGGTGAACAAACGAGATGACTTTTTGTAAAGAAGACAATGGAGATAAGGATAAACTTTTTTTTATTTTATGACTCTTCAGAAAAATGAAAAGTGTGAGAGTGGCGGCCGGAGGATTGACAAATAGAATTCCATTCTCCTATACAGTTTCATAGTATAAAGTATTATAGACTCTTGTCTGAGGTAGCTACAGTCAGAGAGAGGGTCTACCACTTTGACTAGAACAACCCGGAGAGAGAGAGAGAAAAAATAAAATCTAATACGCAGTTGCGTTCCCTATTTTTTTGAACAGAACGACGAGGATGATTATCACGACTGCCGAGAGCAGAGGAATAACAAGAGAGAGAAGAGAAGAGGAGAGAGAGAGGCGACTGAGGAGACAGAAATTGGAAAACAGAGCAAAATTCACAGAATTTCAGCGTTCGAAAAACTTGCAACAGTTTTGTACACACTCTCTCTCCCTACACACATACACACACACACACATCCCCCTACATACCACACACACATACATAAGTAGGTATTGCATGTATAGAAAATTCCATTTAGGAAGGAAGAAGAGCTGCTGGACCAAAGGGAACATTTTTGTGCGCACCAATCATCCATCGTCGTCACCGTCTGTCCATTTTCAATCCAAAAATCCCTTTTTTCCCCTTCCAGGAAGGACTCTACCTTTTACTACGTGTGTGTGGAGTCTGAGCTACTTTTTCAGATTACTTGAGGCCAGTAGTGGGCTCTCAGCTTTTGACTGTCGTCACCCCTCGTCCCACTTTTCCTTCTCTCTTAGGTTAAAAGCCCCCGTTTTTACGACAGATTTGAGAAAAGGTGTTCTGAATGGCCTCTGCACAGATTTATGAGTGTGAGGCTTCTCCAAAGTCAATACATGTGAAAAATAAGTTAAAGAGGCAGATTCACCAGGCAGGATAAAATCAGTTTTCTTGTGGCTGGTTAAATTCAGAGTAATAATAATCATAATGACGAAGTGAAAAATTAAACATTTCCATTTCATTCTACCACTGTAAACTACAATACGATTATTCCCTTTTTGACAAAAATCTTGACTAGACGGCGTCAAACTTGTGAATCTAAGAGAGCAAAAATAATCATTCCAATTCATTCCCTTCATTAACGTGAAATTTAAGAGAGCAAAAATAATCATATTGATTGAATCTAATTGAATATGGATTAGAATTGTTGGGAAATGTGGGTAGGAGTGAAAGGTAAAAGTCAATTTATGGAGGATAAAAAAGCTAAAAAAAAGTCAGAGAAGGGTGTAAAAAATGGGAGAAAGTACATAGGGTTGGGACGGGATGAATAAAAAAGGCCTATCGACAAGAACAAGTGGAGTCAGGGTGTGTGTGTGTGTATGTGTGTCCAATTGTGTTAGGGTCTGAACCCTTTTTTACCCTTCAAGGCCCTCCTTTTCCCATTTTTTAGTGCCATATGTCCCTTCATACTATGACTACAGACACTACCCTATTTTTTATCATCCACTTGCTCTCCTACTCCTATTACCATTTTTACCCACATTTTTTTGTGTTATGCACACACACACACAAAAGCTAAAAGGACGCTTGTTTTTTAGTATTTATGGCAATTTGACACTGTTGACATTTTTTACCACACCCGTTTTCTTTTCAACCAACCTTTGGATACAAAAATAAAATAAATATAGATTTGATCACCAAAGAGTACAAGACAAGTGTATTCTTGATGACACAAACACGAATTACATTAAACCACAATTAATCAAATTAATTTTCTTTATTTCTCTTTTCCAGTAATAATTGTTACTGTTTGATAATGCACAAAGAGCAGAATTCACTTTACATTTGTGAGTCACAAATTGTGATGATGGTCAAATACTCCGGAACAGATTTCGGGGTCCAAAAATAAAACCCTGGGTCAAAATAAAGTATTTTTTTAAAAAAAATAATAGTAAAATATTTGCTGAGCTTCGACGCCATTTGGTCGTGCGGACGAATAAGACAGAAGCCCCGTCTTGCTGAAAACAGGACTATAAATGCGTCAAGTTCTATCTAATAATATTTAATTATTCATTTATTCAGTACTACCATACTCATAGTCTGTCCGATTCCCTTTATTCCCTGACGGGGTCATAATATAAATTACAAGGAAGAACAAAAAACATTAAAATTTGTTTTTTTCTCTCTCTCTCTTTCCCCAGACAATAGGGTTGAAATCGTAGACGATTGAAAGACAGCATATTCATATGGCTACACTGTATTCTTTGTGGACTGTTGAAATTGTGGAAAATATTCAGAGCAAAGGGTCCATCATTTCCCTTCACAGCATCCTCCTCATTTTTGTGTGTGGACGGAGGGAGTAATAACGTTCGCCTCTCTCTCTCTCTCTCTCCACGACCAACAAATGAAACAGATGAAAATTGTGCGTGAGGTCGTTGGTGTGTGTGTGTGTTGGATAGGATTTGCATGAAAAGCCTTGGCATCAGAATTACCATACACAATACATGTGATGTACTTAAAGAGAGAGAATTTGGGAGATTTTGTGTAGAGTGTAACAATACCTAAACTGTATTATGTATTATGGAGGATATAGGGAATGATATTTCCAGCTGAATTTCAGTGTAGAAAAAGGACAAAAGGATCTCATTATCCCTTGGCTTGGTTTGCCTCTCTTCATCCCTACCTACAAAATACATTAAGTAAGTAAAATGAAGGGTCGTCGTCTCTCTTACTACTCCCCACATACTACAGTACAGGCAGAAGAGTGACCATGTCCAGTGGCTACAAATAATGCCCAGGAGCAGCTGTTTCCAGAAAAATCCTACACTTTTCTTTCGTACAATACAGTCTATACAAATAAATATGTATAATATGCCTAAGGGTCCCTTCAGTCTCCTGGTGTAGGATAAAAACTTTTTTAGAATACTTTTACTTTCACACAACTCTACACACTTATTTTTGTGAGTCACAAATCAAATTAATGTCGAGGTAAAATCCTCAAGTTATGCAACAAATTTTGTTTACAATTTTGATGGAAGAATCAAAACAGGATTTTTTGTACTACAAAATTTTAGTATCATTTTGGGATTTTTTCTATCAATGTTGAGTAGGTTTAACGCCACTCTCTAGTTCAGCTCCAGTGTGCGTGTTGTAGAAAATTAAGCTGGTAAGTTTTTATTTTAATTTGGATTCCAGATTTTGGATTCAAACTAATTAATTTTATATGCTCTTATAATCTAAGCGACAGTCTTTAATTTTTTGTCTGACGTGTACTTGTCCAGAAATCAATTATTCTCATTTCATTTAGTACTAGTCTAGTATGGCTTGAGTTAAAAAATATGAATCTTACTAGCAATAATGTATTGACTGTTGGAACTTTCTAATAAAAGATGATCAACTGAAAATTATGCCAAAAATCCTTCCAGCTTCTAAACTCATGAGGACTCATCACCCACATTTAAATACAATTGTCATATACGAGTTTAATTTGTAACTTTCCTAAAGCTCTTTACTATTATTGCCATTCTGGGACTGCAACAAAGGGTAAGAATACAAATTATGACCTTGAGAATCTAAATAATAATGTCAAGTTCACAGATAATGTCCTGTAAGTCACTATAACTACAAGGCTAAAAATAATCCCTTAATGTTTGAGGTGACAATACAAGACAGTTCAATTTCTAATTGTCGACAGTTTACTCTTCCTCGAGGGTCATTCTCTCTATCCCCTTTTCTTCCAACTTAAATACAATTAAGTCCCCTCTGACCTCTCTTCCTCCTCAACCATGGCACAGCTGACGAAAGGTATTTTATTTATTCCCTCAGTTAATCCATTTTTAAAAAAAATACAATAATTTAAAATGTGTAGGGATTTTCATCGTGGCTACCAAAAGAACTCCCTTCGGATCATTCGGTGGGAAATTGGCCGGGAAAACTTCGATAGACTTGACCGAAGTTGCAAGTCGAGCAGCCCTCACGTCCGGAAACATTGACCCTAAAATCGTTGACTCTGTGGTCGTGGGGAATGTGATTAGTGTGAGTAAATTCTCCTTCTAAAATAATGGCAATGAGTCAAATGATTTAAATAATAAAATATTGTATTATATTGTAAAAGTCCTCCTCCGCAGACGGCGGTTACATTGCGGGATCTACTGCTGCCGTCGGTAAGACCTTTTGACCCTTCCCTCTGACTCGACCTCCTTTATTAATGATGCTTAAAATTAGGTAGACCTCTTGTACCTTTGAAGGGATAGCATACTTGGAGGGAACAGTTTCCGTACAGCGTACGTGTGTGCACACGAATTGGGTCATTCCTGCGGAATGGAACATGACGGAGATTCGAGAAATTCGGTGTGAGTCAACTGAATTAAATAAAAGTTGTTGGCTACCTAATAAAAAGTAACAAAGACTAATTTAATTCTCGGGTCATAAGTTGTCCTTAAAATGGGTCAGGGGGAGTGGTCCAGTTGTTCCTGTGAGAATAGGACAATGAGCAAATAATGAACAGTCAATTGTGAATGTGTCAAAAATATTTTGACTGATGAGAGTCTCTCTACTGGCGTCGGTCACGACCTTTGGTCGAAAGTAGACTTCGACCAGAGTGTAGTAATTATTT
>WJFB01003194.1:0-14279 GCA_009870185.1 Pygmarrhopalites habei | reverse complement strand
CATTTTAAAAAATGACATTTGGGTATACTCAAAGCCAGTAAAAATTTGATCCAAAATACCTCTTTCCGCACGGAAGAGATGAAATAAGTCGTTAAGAACTTTTTCCAGGAGTTCATGCCTGTCCATGTAACTATTATAAATTTTAACAAAATTAATCACAGTTAAAGTATATTGACTTCTTAATAATGTTTACAACAAATACGGAATGAAAGTAAATTCATTTTTTAAAATAAAAATATGTACGCGGATATTGCAGTCAGGATTTGTGTTTCATCTCGGTCACCGGCAATTCTTTTGGCTGGTATGTGATGACGATGAGAGGCATCATGATGAGTTCCATACAGTCCTAAAAATTCCAGTGGACAGCCCACTGAAAATAAACAAATTCAATATTATATGATTTATTATGCTACATCAGACCCTCAAAAAAAAGTAAAATAAAATACATAACAAAGTAACTTTTAAGGAAAATCGGTCATACCTCGGGAATTCAGGCCTGGAATGTCGCAAGCTTTAAAAAATTTTAGGAAGACATTTAATTTAGGCAACACTAACTAATGACTACTGAGTTAGCTACTCAGTAGCTGACATCCTTAGATTACTGATCATAATGGCTCAAATACCTTGATCCGCTCTAGTTTCTTGGACACCTGTAAGAGTTTTTCAACACGTATTGTAAATTCACATGTGTTTCACACTAGGTATTGTATTAGCTAGGTAATACCGTATTACTAATATGGTATACTGTACACACATAATTTCATCATCATGTACTATGAACAGAATAGGAAAACAAAATTACCTCTCCCAGCGAGATTTGTCCCGGAAATGTCGAGAGCCACCAAACTTGAAGAAGAAAATTATGATAGAAATAAATAGATTAATGAGTTCATACTTGTTTGAATTTTTGTGGAACCTCAATTTTTGTGATTCCTGTTTAGAAATAAAAAATTACTTACTTTGGGAGTTGTTTGACCTGAAAACAACAAAATAGAAAATTTATGGAAATCTTGTTTGGGTACAAACATTCGCTGCAAAAATTTATAAAAGACTTACCAGAGTTGTCAAAATTTCATTTGGATCACGAAATAATGACTGAATCTCATTGGACTGAGAAATATCTAGATGCCTATATATTAAAACAAGTTAGATTATTATTGTATTTTTAAAGTATAATGAAATATTCCAAATACATAAACAAAGAAATTTATTTGTCAATACCGAAGTTGTTTGAGTTGGCCCAAAATTGCAAATGCATTCCCTTTCAATGTCACGTTGTAAAGGTTGAGCCAAGTGAGGCAACTAAAGGAGAAAAGCAGAATGAACATAGATATGAAACATCATTTTGGGAGAAAAGACTTTCATGTAACCTGGATATTAAACAAAAATTTGTAAGTACTCACGTGGCTCTACTTAAAAAGTCAATATTTTCAATATCAACGCAACCGGATAAATCCAAGTATTGAATGTGATCAATAAAATCATTTGTTAGGTGCGACATGTAACGTGAGGGTTCTTGCTGCATTGATAACCCCCAGAGAGTTAATTTCAACAGTCTTCGGGTCGTCAACAATCGACTTAAGAGCTGCTCCTCTTTTTGCTCGTCATCTCTCGAGTTTTTGGCATAAATGAGTGTTTCGGGAAAAATTTGGGTAGTATTACCTAAATAATTTTTTAAAATGTAATATTTAAATGTAAGTCTACTTTAAAAAATATTTTCGAATAATGATATTAGGTATCTGTGCTCTCAAATGTACTAATATGTTTACTGGAGGAAACCATCCCCTGGCTGGACAGTTCGTATTCGAACGAAAACGAAAATTAATATTTAAACTCACCTACACACAGGAATTTCAGGTTTTCCGAGTACCGATTTATAATATCAAGAGTCCTGTGAGTAAAAAAAAGTTGTCAAATAAATTGCACAAACTATACTTAATTAATCATAATATTACTTAATTGACGTACTACCAATATATTTCTGAACATTATAGCAGTTGAAATTATTACATGTGTACAAAATTTTATAACCTAACCTCGGAGTCAGTCTTGTGCAATTGTGAATGTCCAGACTGGTTACTGCTCAAAAATATTAGAGTGAGTAATACTTAATTAAATTTGAGCTTCAGAATAAAACTGAATTTTTTCGAGCGAAAGAATTATATATTTATTACCTTTATGGGCTAGTAATTTTTCCAGCGAGTCGTCACTCACGGTAGAATTACGTAAATTTAAAGTCTCTATATTTACCGTAGGGCCCTGTAATTACATACAACACAAGTACAATTATAAAATTTCTTTCTGAAAACTTTTAAAGTGTCTTCAATAAATAAAAGTAAAATACTTTCTTACCATAAAGAGTGGGAGCACCTCAGTGTCAAAAGTATCCACATCCTTTTCTGAGTACTCTAGTAGTTTTTCACAAATTTCTTTGGGGAGATAAGTATTTGGTTTCAGTCGAAAAGCACTTGTCTGAGCTAAGGTAAGAGTTAAATGTTGAATACAGTATTTCGCACATATATTTAGGAGGGTGTCCGGTCCCAAATCCCATATACGATCCATAATATTACGCCGACTTTTCCCGACTCGGTCCATAGTAATGTTGTTGTTGTGGTACGTTTTTCTTTCTTCTGTAAATGTAAAAGAGAAAATGTCATTAAATACAAACTCTGCTTTCGAATATCCTGGTTTCATGTACATGGACAAATTCTTAAATACAATAGGTTAACAATAAGTAGGTTTTAATAATTGTAGCTACAATTTCAACAACTCTTAATTTTACTTTAGTTACTGAGAGCAATTAAAGCCTTTTAATTAAAAAGTACACGTGAATGCACAAAAAAGGAAAATTGCAACAGCAAAATTAATACAGCAAAGAAAAATAGAATTACAAATTAGTTAGATAATCTAACTTAGATTAACTAGCGATCATATGATTCATCAGGTTAATGGCAACACAAAAAAGTAATTTTGTATTATAAAATATACTGAATATATATTTACCAAATCGAACGCTGTAGATTCTCGTATAGTTTTCCCTGTTGACATTAAATTGCAATTTACAAGTTTTGTCATATTGAATTAATGAGTTTTCAAAATGAGTTTATGAAGTCATTTAAATAAAAACTTACCCTTCACCGTCAATTCAATATCAATTCGTCAAGTACCCACCCATGGCATAGTCACCCGTTTGAAGTCACAATAATTAATTTTGATTAGTCCAAAATCCGGAATAGTTAAATTACTAAACTATTCTCCCTCACGTCATGAAATTTTCCACAACGGAAATCAGCTGAAAATAATCTGACACACACTTATTCTGTCATGATGATAAATTTTCACCAAAGAACATGAGAACCAATATTTGACAATTTATTTCACACTGATAATTTTATTCTTCTTTTATTCAATTCTCCGTCCACAAAAAACGAATCTGGGACATGCATACACTCTGTATAGCAAGATATATACAGTATGTACGCAAATAAAACTGCTTTCGTTGAATCATTCCAACGTTTTTAAAAATTTACATAACGTCATCATCCCATGACCATGTTTATGTAGGGTTAACTGTTCAACAAATGAAGAATTAACTTTTATGATTCAGTCCAATGGTTATAAATGAAATAAAAGAAATAATCACACAACTGAGTAGAAGGGGTACAATATTTGTTGTACATACTGTAAAACTTTCTCTTTTCAGTCTAACTTTTCCCGCAGTCTGAACGTATTTATATGGTGACAGCACTGACCTATGACATTCAGGTATTATGAAAGCTCGAGAAAAATGAAATGGTCAACAAATATTGTGACTTTTATTTAAAAACACACACACACACACCAACTGTTCTTACATGAAAATCTTCCTTGTAAAGTAAAACCTAGAGCTGGTTGTATAAGTATGTACAAAGGTTAACAAACTTTACATTTGAATATATTAAACTTACAATTGGATTAGTACTACTATCTATAGAAAATAGTTTATTTAATTTTATCCATTTCTTCGAATTTGCTCCTAGTCCTTTTGTAAAGTAGGTTTGGGACTCGCCCGAATGGATGAGAAATTCATCAGTTTCCATTCAAGTTATTTAGTGATCTCAAAGCCCAAATTTGAGAAAAATGCCTTTTTTGTATAATTTATACTGTTATAGGCTAAGGGTGGTCGAGGGAGTGTCAAGCACTTTACAAAATATTCAGTATTTATCTTCAAAAGACCTACTGTGGGAATTAGGCTAAGTCTAAATGTATTTTTAGAAAACAGTAGCAAGACTTAAAAATATTTCAATTAGAAAAATAGAAAAACATAAAAATAGTGGTCATAAACACTCACAAATAATGACAAAGATACACAAACTGCCAAAAGTCCTAGTACTTGTAAGGGTAAGAAAGATACCGAAATCGTTCCAGAGCAACTTGTACATCATCTTCTCGATGAGCCCCTGGAATACGAAGAAAACACGCCAATGTTAGTATTAGTATGTATATTGTTAGGTAATTATGTATTGACATCAGAATTACAGTTAACTCATACCTGAAAACAAGAGCGTCCCAGTTGCAAAACAAACAACAGTGCACCTTGGACTTTTAAAGGTACATACTAGACCAGCAAAGATTTCCGGAGTAAAACTGTTCAACAACATTTCAGTCATTTAGTAAAATAAATCAGGATAAGAAATTATGATTATGCAATGAAATAAGTACTTACTTGACGACTCTTGCAGAATTTTTGATATCTTTATTTGCTCCCATCTCGTGAATTCGAATCCTGTAGCCCAAGTTGATGGTACCACAGATATTTTGGATCCTGTACTGATTATATTTTACAGGACATCCAGCATTCCGAATAATCTCAACACATTGTTCAGCAGCATCTTCAAAAAGGTATTTACATATGAATCAGAGAATATGGTAATTGGCATCTACAAAGTTTAGAACTTACTTTTAGAATCCTCTTCACTCTTCGGTCCAGTGACAATCATCCTTCCTGTTGAATAAACGATTCCTGTAGCATCCGGTTCCTTGAGTTGAATGACCACACCAGAAAAATTCTTCTTATTGTACTCGATATTCCAGGCATTGGAAGCCAGATGGTCTAGTTCAATTTGATCACCCAATTTGACGGATGCGACGACATTCCTTCAGACAGTAAAATAATGAATGTTGATCAGATAAAATTATCTATTTAATTTAGCAATATATTTTGATACATACAAAATTTTGGCCTTGTTGCCTGGGTCAAACAGGGCTCTTGACGTTTTCAACAAGTGACGACAGTCACCCGACCCTCGAATTGCAACCAAAACCTCGAGAGTCGACTCGTGTCTGTTTTCAAAATCTCGAAATCTGTCTTTCTTTTCAGATGATTGCTTCTTGGCCTCATTCTGATGATGCTTTAAAGACAACCAGTCCAATTAAGAATCAACAAACAAATTTTGAGTCACACTTTAGGACCTAAGGTTTAAAAATTGGAATATTCTGACTGACCTTTATATATTTTAGAAAAACTCCTTCCGGGACTTTGGTGAACAAAAGAAACTGGTCCCGTTGAGGTCCTGACAACATTTCTGACAACTGTTCAAGTTCTAGATGAATTTGGGCCATGATATCGTTAATATTTTTGGATATAAAAATTCCACAAAATTTTATTTATTTTTTTGAAAAAAAGCACTACGTAAGGGAGACCAAGAGAGGTCACTGGAAGGGACTCCGCTTGACCTTAACTGGAAAGTAATAATTGGCGTTTCAACTGCTGATTGAGAGTGGACACTTGACAAAGTGCCTGTTTCAGTCTCCTCAACTCTTCCTCCAGTTTTTTGATGGTCTCACTCAAATTCTTATTTTCGGAACGAATTCTTTTCAACTCCCGACACAACAACTGAGTTTGGTGAAAGCAGACAACCTCCATCGAACAATCAACTTTCTGGCCTAAAGGGTCTTGTGTTTTGAAGGCAATTAGACTTTTCCTTCGTTACCCACTAAAGGAGGATTACAAAAGAGAATTTGGGGGAGACGATGATGAACTGACGAAGGTCAAGAGTAGAATAACGAGTGAGTGTCAGCAGTCTTAATAGCTTTCAATCATATCAGAATGTAATGGGTGAAAGAAATTTACTAAAGGGAAATTTGCACAATCTAGTTGAGATTGTAGTAGCCCAATGTGCCCCTCATGGGAACAGCAGTTCGGGACCCCAGACACTGCAAAAGATCACTGAAGAATTTATAGAGAAAGTGATAGCCCAGGATGATGCATAGGGCAAGGAGGAAGTAACCAATCCTTTGACACGTTGTCAACTCATCTGACCTTCTCATCCCTGGCTGTCCTTGTGTGGACCCAGATGAACCCATGACCCACACCCTGAGGAAAATCCAGTCCTCTGGTCTTTTGATCATGACCCAGGTGAGTTTCTGAAGAGATGCAAATTCATTTAGCCATGACAATTGTGGAACGCCCAATTCACTCCGTCACGATGAGGGCCGCACCATCTGATTCATCGTACGATGATGTAGTACTTGTATTTATACGCAGAGTACATTAATTAGGAAGCGATTGTCTTGGGTAAATATTTGCGAATTATTATAATATGCATATTTTGCTCAACATGTCAAGAAATGAATGGCTATCGCCAATTATACTGACGGATGAACATTTTGAAGGTGATTTATTCAAGAAATTCTGTTACCTGACAATAATTAACAATACTTCAATGAGAACCAATAGTTGTTATATACTGGATCATTATGAAGTGTATTATAAAATCAAGATAAGAACAATATTTCACTAAATAAACTGGCTATGGAAGTCTTCTAACGTTGTTCTAACAAAATGTTCATTTAAAATCCTAATCAATTGTCAACGTCAAACTGATGCGTAAATGGAGGATTTTTAGAACAATAAATCCGATACTACTAAAAAAATTAATTTTATAAAATATCTCGTAACAACAATATTCTATTTTTAATGCTTCATGTATATTGACTAGGATTCTTCTTTATGAATGAATAGGATCACAATTAAAGTATATATATAAAATCCATCTCTTCGTTATATTCTCTTGGCATAAGGGCTAAACAACACAACCAAATTCGTATATATAGTGGTGTATATTAAATATTATAAGAAAATTGTAAAACTACTAAACTAATAAATTAATTAACGTACTTAGTATGTAATATGTAAATAGTATCATGAAATAACAATGAAATGATTGGAAAAAGTTAAAAACAACATTTAGGTAACTAATTAAATAAAAATCTTGTATAATCATATGTATAGAATACCAATAAATATTAGCATAATGTTTACATTGATGACTTGTTTGCTGATTGTCCAAACTAATTACTGACATTTTCTCAAAGTTGCCTTCTTACAAGTAAAAAGTTTATGGCAAAGCTTCCTATAAAATTGCGAAGGAAGGTTTTTTTTGTAATTCTAAAAGCAACATTTGTTCCAAAATTGTATGATACAGAGTATTAAGAATTAGTAAAAGAGTACAGATAGCAGTCTCATCAATTGAAAAACTGCATGGATAACAAGAAAGGTAACTACTGAATATTAATTGTAAATAAATTACAACTGTGAAATGACTTCTTGGCCAACATTTAAGTCTTCATGGAATGTGCAAGTTTTTTTGTCTTAAGCCTTTGTGTTCTTGCATTTGCATAATAAATAACAATACGGGATTTCATCTAAAATACATATATGAGCAAAATAATAACTGTCTCCCTACAATACAATAATTATCAGAGGATATAACTAAAATATTAGTCAACATTTGTATACAATTCAATTAAAATTATTAATTACAAAAACTTTCACACCTCGCGTCCTTTAAACAAGGAAGTAATGCATTAAAGGTTAGGTTCTCGACTCGAGAGTAGGACAACACATAATTTGCAATATAAATGAAACACAAGGAAAAGAAGAACAAGAAAGTTAGTTGTAGCAAAAAAGTCAAGATTCTCGCATTCTGATGATTCAACCTAGTACGAACGATTGAAAAAATTACAAACTACGTGTAAATACCTAATTGGACAGTTGTATTAAAAATACCTAAAGAAGAGTACACAATAACTAAAAACAGTAACGATAATTTATATTGTTTCATAGATTTAGATAGACTATACCGCTAACAGGCAACAATTAATAACGAGGTTAAAGTAACAAATCTTAAAATTACTTTGTTTTACAGTGTGCATGGTGTAGGCTTTGATTGGAGGAAGTGGTAGTAGTAGTAGTAGTGAATGTCGATGGGATTCGTTAAATTGCTTTGATTTCCATGTCATAGCTTAGTTCAAAGTCATGTACATCAGTTCTCTGTGTGTGCAAAAACACTTTGCGAATGGTAGAAACGGGATCTCTGCCCCACTCATCATTTTTTCTTCCTCCACCTAATCATGGCATTAAATAATGACAGTTGCCATGAATTTGCAAGTTGCGAGTTGCGTTACATACCTATTTATAAAATGTAGTATAGTATAAAGGCTCATTTTTGTAATTTTCTAGATTAGATGAGTCTCCAATATATATAATATATATGTTTGTAGCACACAACACATCAGACATAAATATATATATAAACGAACAAAAGTTTTCTCCATGCATTGCATACTTCGTTGACAACTTTCCGTGTCTCTACTGTGTATGTCCCGGATCCTCTTGCCGGAAACTTGCTCTCTGAATATATAATTTATAATTTAACTTTTCACCTTCACTTTCTTGTGGTAATAATAATATCAAGTTTAGTCAATAAAATTGTCTGCATAATTCTCGATTGATCACGATGAATGAAGGTGTGTGTTTGTGTGTAGTGTTGTAAGAAATTATTCCCCTCCCTCTCATGTTTTCACCCTTCTCGATGGAGGCTTTAAAATTCCGTTGCGATGCAAGCCATTTGAAACAGGGAGAGGATACTTTTTACTCATACCATTATTTTTCGAACGACTACTTCTTTTAGTACTTTCGAAGAGGACATCTGAATCAGAATCTTCATCTGCTTCATCGTCTTCTGAAATAATATGTAACAATATTTAAAAATTGAAAATGAAAAACAAAAAATTTTTAATCCCATAAATGATTAGTAAATCTGCAATAGTTATTTACCTTTAGCCTCCATTTCAATTTCATCGTCATCCAAAAGTGTATACTGCTTCTGCAATTTTTATTTCAATTTTATTGAATATTCATGTATTGAATGTTTGTCCAACCTTTAACCTTTAAATCTAAACCAAATCTCCAACCATTTTTTAAACATTTGAAATTTTACCTTATATACGTGATGTCTCTTACTACTTCTGCTGGATCCATTGGCGCTGGTTGGACTGGCACCAGATTTCGATGAGAAATTAGCCTTTAATGAGTTCAAATTCTTGCCTGAAAGAAACATATTACTCATTAGTTCATTCCATTCACAACTGAATAATAGTTGACACAAGATCAAATTATTAAGTAATTTATAGTCACGTACGAAACAAAAACACTAAGCTCCACAACAAAGCAAAGAACATTGAAAGTAGAAGGCAAGCTACAACTCCGACGTAAATCTTGCTCCAATCACAATTCCTCTCTCCTGTCCCGAATTTCTTTTTGAGAAAGTTTTCCATCCAAAATGCATGACATAGACACTGACGACCCAATAAAGATGAATCGTGGCATGTTCCATGTCCAGAACATGTGTCTAAGCATTCAAGCGTATCAACAGACACTATGGGAAACTTTAAAATCCCAACATCTTGATGTAATTTTTGTCGCAGGTCAACTGCCAACTTTCGCCCTTCGATAATTTCATTTTTGTCATTCGTTCCATGGAGAATTAAAATGACATTCTCTGTATTAAGTTGAGCATACATTCTGTCTAAGACCAAATGTGTATCATGGAGTAGGAATGACATTTGTTGGATAAATTTTTCAAGCTCAGCCTGTTTCAAATGATGAAGATGAACGTCCAGCACAACTAAACAAATAAAACAATTTTTTGTTTTCAGTACAAATTACTAATAGATTCAATAGTACTGTAAATAACAAAAAAAATTTACAAAATTATTTTTCGTAATACCTTCCAACAGGTCATTTTTCCTTTCGTCTGCAAATATGGGGTTTCAAAGAAACAAACACGTTTACCCAATGTGATGACAAAATTCAAATAACTTAACGTCACAGAACACAAATTACTATATACCTTCTTTGACGACGAGAGTGGCTATATCTTCTGATGTTAAACCTTGTTCATCCTTCACCGTTAGCTTGAAAATCTGTTAAAATAGTAAACATTTGATTTTTACCTCTTGACTTCATGCATGCAGTACACAGCTAATAAAATAGTGTACTAAGTATGAGATACTACTCACAAAACAGTGTTACTTACATAAGTTCCCTCAACGAGGTCTGTTAACTGCAAAATTGGTGTCAAATCGGAATTATCCTGAATAACTCCTGCTGCAACAGACTCTGGCATCCGTTCCCACTTCCAACCAGTGATTTTAACGTCATCCTTTGACCTTGATCCATTAAGCTTGGCAGTAGCAGGTAGGGTCACGGTTATTTCACCTCCCGCATCTGCCTTTGGCGGTTCATTGGTTCCTTAATAAATGGACAAAAGAAACATGTTTGCAAAAAGAGAATCCGACTATATCCCTTATTACCTGCTCATAACTACTAAGGAATAGAATATTGTGAATACTTTGGATCACGCTGACTTTTGTTGTATTTTTTCCACTCAGTTTTGCATCATCTTCAATTTCCACTTGAAATACATAATCCCCTTTCGTTAGCCCTGTAACGTTAGCTTTAGATTCATTTGCTTGCAATAGTGTAGCATTATTGGGCCCACTGCAAATATGAAAGCAATAAAAAATGCATGACAGTAATTAATCTTGATGTCAAACCAACCATATTACATTACAGGAGTTTGAATTGTCTTTTTTACCTGATTTGTGTCCAGCGCCAAGTCAAGATACTTGTGTCAGCCTTACTAGCCGAGGCGTCAACGACTGCCCACGTTTGTGGCAATGATACGCTCTGATCATTTCCAGCGTTTGCCCTAGGAGGATTACCGCTGGGTTTCTTCACAAAGACATGGACCTGCAAATTTATTATAAGCACATTACTCACAAAGAATTCAAACAAATAAATCTGTCCAAATTAATAAATATGAAAAAATACTTGAGACGTTGCGCTTTGTCCAGCCTCATCAGTGACTGTTAGTCAATACAATTCAAAGATTAAATTTCTCACAGTAAGGTTAAAATGAGTAAAGTACTATTTTAGGGTCATGTAGGAAATACCTTTGAGTTCATATTGATAAATTCCTTCCTGTAAATGACTCAGTTTTAAGTAGGGAGTATGTGTATCTTGTTGGTCGACACCCTGTCAATCAAAATATCAAAGTCTTTACTTTTTTTTTGCAAAATGGTAAAATTGTATTTTCATGACAAAGTAGTGAAATATCTACTACATGTTAAACAAACAAAGTACCTTGGCATCTCCAGTTGATTTCCATTCCCATTGTTTAATCTTTTTGTCATCGGAACTTGCATTCCCATTCAACGTCACTTCATTAGTTGGGAGGTAAATCACAACATCCTAATACATAGTAATATTTAGTTAGTTAATGTATTATTTACATAAATTTCTTCAACTCCAAATTGCATCTATACAAAAAAAAGTAGTCACCTTGCCAGCAATGGCTGTAGGTGGATAATCAGTTTCTTTTATGACAGTGATATTGGCTGTTGTCCAGTGAGTCTGTTGTAGAACAATAAAATTTCACATTTTTAAATGCATATTTTTCTTATAGATAGTAAAAATAAAATTCAGTAAATTACTTACCAGATGCCCCGCATCTTCTACTGTCAAATTAAATAGGTAATTTCCTGGAATCAAATTTTCAACTTGTAAAGTAGTTGAATTGCCACTCTTCGGAGGAGTAAATGTGAACTCGATCGGTCCCTTTGATAGTTCCCATTTATAGCCGATAATCTTAACATCTGTACAGAAAACAATTTATTTAAAATAAGCTGTATTCTATAATTTATTATTGTGGGTCACTGTGGGACATGGAACTTTTACCATCTGTAGAAGAGCTTGCATCCAATATAACACTGGCGGTTGGTAACTGAACAGTCTGCTCCACCGGAGAAATCACAGCCACAGGAGGTAGGTTAGTCCGAATTTCTGGACAAAACGAAATGATTTCACAATCTTCATAGTACAAGATTTTCAAATTTTAAAGACAAGGCAATCAGAAAACTCACCAGGAGACACAATAACAGTTGCATTAGCAGTTCCGTAAGAGTCGGTACCCTTTACAATCACCTGTGTAAGACAAAGGAATGATTGTAATGCATGCTATTAGTGATGCTGCATAGCTCACTAATTGAAATTTAATAAATAACTCACTTGGAAAACATAAGTTCCCTGCCTCAGGCCCGTGAGATGCAGGCGATTCGTCATCTGCCCCTCCTTCGTACCCTCTGTAAAATCAAAGATCACATAATATAAATTCTAAAGTATTCTGAAATGACGAATGAATTATTTCAAAACTACAAAATACGTACCTGAAGTGTCCTCAGTAGGGTGAGATACTAAAGGTGGCAATTAAAATTATATTTAATAAATTCTTAGTCTAATTATGACATTGGTAATTTTTGAAATTTATAAATTAAATTGAGGATCTTACCTAAACGCCACTCAAAAGAATATGGGTCGTCTAGAAAAATTAACTCTATTTTAATTACTTAATCATTTTTTGTTATTTTATTCTCTACACACAGAATGGAACAACTTCTTCAACAACCAAGTTTTTGACAATCCACAATTTTATCTTACCCTGTGTTTCAGCAGGTACCACCATGGCATATATGGCTACATCATTTTCCGGCAAAGTCACTAAACAGAAGCACATCATATTTATGTTTAAAAAGTTTGGTAGTATTATGTATACCATGCTAATTACAGATTGAAAACTACTGATGATCTTTTATGAGGTGTACAAGAAACCACACACATTAATGTATTTACCTTGTCTATCTGTTGTTGTGACTTTTAGCAACTTCATAGTCTTTATAGTAGAGGCTAGCGGCATTCCAGTGGTTACTTGACGTAAAGAAAAAATAATTATGTCACCATTAGTACATATGAGAATAAAATATTATAAGAATTTTACACTTCCATGAGATTATGAGGTTTTACCTTCATCATTTTCATTAGGATCCAACATACTGTCTGGACTAACACAAAAGCCTTTCGGATTGATAAAAAATCCGTCTTTACATTGGCACAACCCATTACGTGACCGGGAGTTTAAAGGTTTACAAATTTCATTTTGAAGACATTGCTAAAAAAATTTATAATAAATTTTGAATGAACTAAAATGTGTCAAATGTATTTTTGTTAGCACTTTCTTATTTAATTGTGAAATTCGGCCGTACCAAATCTATGCCAACTTCACATGCTGCTCCAGGTTCTCGAATTTGTGGTAATGGAGCGGAGGACACTGGTCGGACTAGAACCTTCAAAAACAAATGGCACATGATTAGTATTATAAGAGTAAATACATTTTTAATAACGGGTTTTAAATATTGTCAGTTGATTTCAGATTTATACCATTTTAACTTGATTTTCTTTCTGAATCTCAACAGGAACTGGATCACATAATTCAGGATGTGATGTATTACACGATAGCTGTAAAATTCAATTTAGAAATTATGATAATGTAGTCCTACAACATAAATATTTACAAAATATTTGCAAGCTTACCAAGAAGCACTTCAACTCCAACTACAAGGGCAAAATTTCACAAAAATAATTTCATTGAAGTACAAATAAAACAATACATTTTCTTGCTGAATGACATGAACATAATCCTCGTACCTTATTCAACTCTAACATGAAGACATAATTGCACTTTGTATCCTCGCAACATCTTCTCGTGCATTCTTCCGTAGAGTTGTCTCCACTCGGATCATCCTTGTAAACTCCGGCAGATATATTCCCTGTCGGTGCAAAATTAGTTAAAATCTGTCTAGACAACTGAGGGCAACTATTGAACTCCAAGGCAGGATTCAGACAGTCACCTGCAAAAATGACATTTTATTAATGACTCATTTGTTCCATTCAACTACCTACTGACACAAGGAAATCAACAATTAATGTTAATACCACTTACCAGAGCAGGAAGCCACAGCAGACTCAAATTTCGCAATAGTAGGTAAAACAATAGCCACACAAAAAACAATGAATACTTTGTCCAGAAATTTCATTTCAATTTTTAAATTGATACGAC
>WJFB01003193.1:0-14288 GCA_009870185.1 Pygmarrhopalites habei | reverse complement strand
GAATTTGAGTATTTAGAGAATTTGTTTTTGCAAAAAATATCGCTGGTACAATGGCAAATGGAATCATATTAAATTGATGGACCTGTTTACTTATCAATAATATTGAGTTTGCTCTGCGGAAGAGTGGGACGAAGTCTCGCTTGTTGAGCCGTTCATAAAAGTACATTATGGAAATATCTACGGAAAGGAGTTAGTATTTATTTACAAAGGGAGTGTCTTGACTTTCCCCAAGTTATTTTTACAAAAATGATGTGCTACACACAAGGAAAATTCTGGATAATCCGACACCTTCTTCTGAATTGGAGAGAGTAAACAAATATTACAGTTGAAAAAGCTGTCTCAAAGAGATTAAATGTAATGGTGGGTACAATCTGTGTGGGATGGACCATAATAAAATACTAGAAACTGAGTCCACATTACATAGCAATAGTAAAATCCTTTTGCTACACTCCACATTTCCAACTAAATGTAAATGTATTTGAGTTTTAGTTGAGTCCCCAAATTTACAGTATTCTGCGCCTGAATTCTGAAACAGTGACTGGATAATGGCAATTCGGAATGGTGAAAGGATTTTTTCCGTCTCTCTCTCCCTCTCTTCCTGATAACTCTTATCCTTATCAATTTTGTCACAATTTCAATATGAGCAGTCCGTCCAATGCAGTGTGTGAAAAGGCATTAGCATTTGTCATCGATCCACCACCATCATCGTCCTCTTCGTTGAGTCAGAACTTATGCAATATTATAATATTAATATACATTCAAAAGTAGGGAAGACTACAGTGTGTGTGTATGTGCGGTGTTGGTGGTGTATGTGGAAGTAGAATTCGTGTCACATCAATTGTCAATGTAATTTTTGTAGGATGAAGGTGCCGAGTATGGTTACCGCTTGTTGAGCAGAGTAGTATAACCTTATGAAAAAGTAATAAGCGGATGTTCTATACACCTTTTTTCACAAGTAGAGAAAGGAGAGAGAGAGAGAGAGAGAGATAGAATATCAAAAAAATGGTGAATTGAATGTTATATGGCCATTTCAACTTGCCACCATGGCAGTATATTGAATACACTATATATTTGCAGTAGGAAAGAACGATGCACACAAATTGACAATCGGTTCTCAAACATTCACAATACAAAACAGTTACAGGACCATAACAGCTCATTTTCAGTTTCTCCATACTGCAGAAACGTAGTACATACAGTAATATTTAATATTGTATTTTTGTCCTCCTGGAGACACAAGTTTTTAGCAGTGCAGGCCAGAGTCAACAGCTATTTTGCATTACATTTTAAGAGGGAAAGTTGTAATTACTGTTGTGCTCTCCTCGTGTCACTCTTCCCTTCTATTTTGTCGAAGGTGAGTACATAGTACAAATAAACGGGATAGGTATCATATAATTCAATGACAACAGCTTTAGGACAAGTATTAATTATGATTACCCACTTGAAATTATCCATATCTACAATTTTTTTTCCTTGTACCTACTCACGCAATTTCAGACTGCATTTAGTTAACTCGGTTTAGTTCCAAAAGTATATCTGTTGATGGACGAGGAGTGAGTGGATAAAAGGTAGTTTCATAATAATTTTATTAATTTTTTAAAATACCGGTGCAATTTTTCTCTTTTCAGTGAGTGTCAGTTTTTTTTGGTCTACAGTTCTAGGCAGTGTTAGAGAGTCGGTTGTTAACATGCAATTAAGTACAGCAGATGTACACAAAGGGTTAAAGGGCTTTTGAAGTCAAAGTCATCTACTCTTTAAAATAATGTGCAAAAATTAGGTAGATGTATTCCAGTGTACTCCATAATATTTTGGAAATTTTCTCAAATAATTGAGAAATCAAGGCCAGAAGCGTACATAGAGGTACCTCTATGGAAGCGTACGTTACACATTTCTGTATTTCCTTGGAATGCAGTTGATTTTTGTTCTGGATTCCGTCCATGCATGGACATGTCATGGAGACGGATATTAATTGAATAGAACCAAAAAAACCAATTTACAATGTGTGGATCTTTTCTGTGGATTTTTCAGTGACTCCATTGACATCCAGGACATTTCTATAGGTGGTCAAGAATAACAGAGAGGCAGAGATGGGGAGTTTTATGGGACATGTCGTTCCTGGTAAGTTACACTGTTTTATACATTATTTAATTCTCAATATTTTAGAATATCAAAAAATCACTGAAAATTTTAATTTTTTGTACAGGAACATTTTTTTCCTGCTTTGGCATGTGGTGGCTTTATAATATTTTTTTCCGGTGACTAACTTATACTATTAAGGATAAAATGTTTAACAGAATTTACTCTTTTTTGACAATTTGAAATTAACTTTCTTTTATGATATTATGCGTTTGTTAGTTATTTCTATGCACAACGATTCCGACCAACAAGTTACAAGAATACGAGTAGTTACACATGTGCTTGTGCTGGTCACTTCCCTATTGAATCTCTGTTTAAAGTTATAGCAGTGTCCGTTGGAATAGCTGGTGAGTTGTCTTTCAAATTTTAATCAGTGATAACTGATCATGATTTAGTAAATACTTTAATATGAATTTATTATTTAGGAGAATTTGTCACGGGTTTCAAAAATGGTCACTGGGAACATTGGGGAAACGCTCAGTGAGTACTTTTACACAATATGAAAATTTTACCCAACTAAATAAATAATTCAACCTGTTCTGGTTCACATGTAGGCACATCACAATGTTCTTCTTTTTCGGACTAAACGGGGTCGTGGACATTTTGCAGGTGAGTCCTGTGTAAATAAGAGTATAGTACGTTACCACAAATTCATGAAATTCATTGTTACTGGAGATGGAATATTTCACTTTGCAGTATAAAAAATGGGAATTACCCCCCAAGCTTGACTATATCAGTGCTGCCCTTGCCTTTACTATAGGTACTGGTTTAAATATTATTACTACGATGAAACTCTTTCCCTAATTCCAATGATGCCTTAATTTATTTTTTAATATGCTATTTTAGAAGGATTCCTTTTCTTCCATCATCTCGGTGGACGTCCCATGATGGATGTCATGGTATGTTTTCCCATCCACTCATATTTTACAAATGTATATTGGGTCAATTTAATGACGAATGAATTGGGACACTAGGTGCACATGTTTTTATTTTACGTAATCGTCGCCTGTGTCGTGACAACCTTCCTGGAGATGCAGAATCCGACCAATGTGACAGTGGGGCTGTCCCGGTGTTTCTTCACTCTTCTTCAAGGCACATGGTTTTTCCAAATTGGGTTCATCCTCTACCCACCCATCGGGGAACACTGGGCAGAGGACAATCATGAACAGGTCAGGGAAACACTTTCACTCCTACTGTCAATTATTAATCCGGATTACAATTCAATTTCACTTAAAATTCCAGATGATGATCGTGACACTCATGTTTGCGTGGCATGTTGCAGCTATACTAGGTGATAATAATTACTTCGTTAGTCCATAGTCGACGGGCTAAAGTGTCTGCACATTTTTTGCATAACAAGAAATGGGATTTTATTTCCAAAACTCGGAAACAGAAAAAAAGAGAAAGTTAGAGAAAGTTGACAGCACTGAAGATATCAGTGTCATTGACTCTCTTGGAAAGTGGGTTTCTCTACAGAGTATTAGGGAAAGAGAGGAGTATTTTGATTTCATTTAAATCTAATCATGTTTTTCTGTATTCTCAGCAACCATGGGAGGAATTGGAATCCTCATCTACATTCGAGTACAAAATATGAACGGTGAGAATTATATTAAATACTACTTATGAAAAAAGAAGGAAACAAGTAGATATTAATAAGATTCCATTGACTTGTTTTTTCTGAAGGATCTCTAGTCAGCTATCAAATGGTTCAGACGAATGACGGGTCATTCGGGAGTGAGAAGCAGCTGCTACATTCAAATGGACACATAAAATCCGTAAATCATCAAATGCTCGAGATTGACTCTGAGAGTGAAGAAGCCTAATTATTATTAGTTATTGACATGCTTTGAACAAACATGGATAATAACATGACAGAAAAAGAAGAAGCACACACATGATTCATTTAAAAGTGAGATAATATGAAGTAGAAAGTTTTACAGAAAAACAAATAATGGGTAATACATGCAAACTATGTTTTTCCCTGATCCTTCCTCTGTTTCAAGTTTACTACGTACATATTATTATGTTTACTGTTTACTTAAAAGACTTTATTTTTAGTTGAATTTTCTTCAAATCCTACTATAAATATTTAATTAACTTACTATCCTTATGTTAGTATTTAAATCAATATTGTGCATACTTATGTACTCGTAAATGTTTTATTAGTCCCATGTCGTCGATCCTGTAGGTAGGTAGATAGGTAAGTAGAATCTAAAAATGTGTTTGTTTTGTGTTTTACGAATTTAAACTCGTAAATTCATTTTGATATTCTTGACTAAATTGAATATGTACATCATACAAATTTATATAACTATTATTGTACTTAATCGGGTACATACTTATACACAAGCTACAAAGAGCCTACACAAAACTCTGGGATTATCCCTGTCTCGGCAAGTTTTGTAAGCATAAGTCAATGGATGTGATAGGTGAGAGATGATAGAACTTTTACTGTACTATTCTACGTAATGTAGTTACTCTATTGTCTAGATTTTCCAGTCATACGATGAAACTATTTATATATATTATGATACTTAAATAAGAATACGTAATTAAAAGGGTTGTCCCTGCCTGTTAATTACAGGCTGACCAGTAAGTAATGAAAAACGAGTCTTCACTCATAATTCTGAGAATTGTCATTGCAGGATCTTGTAACTTCACTGAGTGATACATTATGAAGTTAGGATGTCAGAATACTTTTAGTTTTTGAAATGATCGCCTTTTGCCCCAATGCCAGCTCGAAGTCGGATGACCAAGACCGGATCGCGGCACGCAACTCATTTTGGGAAGACGATGCCCAATCTGACCAGAGGAATTTTTTCGGAGACTCCAAACTTATATGAGGTTTAAAACAGGTCTTTGGCTCTAACTTTGACCAAAGAAAGTAATCCAAAACGTTGAGATACGGGGAGATGGCTGCCTAATCTGATGTAGTGACGAAGTCAGATTTTCATACTGTAGCCATGTCTGGACAACTTTTGCTCCGTGTGCAGGGGCAGACTGTTGCAGAAAATTTTAATGTTTATTTTTGAAAAGGGTATTATGCACTGGTTTTATGATGGGGATTTGAATATTCGACAAATAGTTTTTAACACAAAATTTTACCCTCGTTTTAAAAAAACAAGATCAGTCTCTCCCAACACTAACTCTCTGGGAAACACCGTGACTGGAGAGGGATAGTGACCTCGAATGACCCTACAATGCTGGGTGTTAATGGATATTCGATCCAGAGATAAGATCCTGCCGTTTTGAAAATTTTGGGATTGCTCCACAGTGAAATATTTTTAGTCCGAAAAAATGATGCGATCGACACATAAAAGTTGCGTGCCGGAGAAACACGGTTTGAGATTTTTTAATTCCCCCTCTTTACTGTTTCTCTGTCAAAGAATGACATGTATATTTTCTGAAGGGCTGGACCCCTAGGTCACATCTCAGCACCAAATGAAGGCTCTCTCTACTCATACCACAAAGTTTAGCTGGCTTTCATCCGGAGCGGACAGGATTTTTTTAGATTCGTTCCCTCAGTCTCTTGATGACCCTGGGAGTTGGAGTTGTTCTTGGATGTTCAAATCGTGGACAGTCTCTGACACTACTTGTATCGTAGTAACGCTTGATGGCCCAACAGACAAATATCCGGGTCATACCGACTACTTTGAGGGCATGAAAAGTCTGAGAATTGGATTTTCCAGCCGCGAGCAACGACACATTTTGTGATCCGAGTTGGTTCTTAGCCTCCATTTCGAAAGCTAGTAAAGGTATCACACTGAGGATTTTTATCTGACATCCTAGACACGTGGGCAACATTTATCGACAATTTCATGAAATTTCGATGCACACAGAAAGTTCAAGAATGTCCTGTTTCCGTTTTTCATTACTTACTGGTCACCCTGTACTTACATCAACCAGTACACAGTGACAATCAACTAATTAACACTTTGTTCCTCATTATTTACAAGTACATGATGGTAGTTTCCTTATCGAGATCCTTGTTGTCCTTCTAGTTATGTTGAATGTCGTCTGTGACGACGGAGTGTTTCGATTTAGTATACGCTTTTGAACTCTGACCTGGCTACACTTGTCTCTATGTATACAAATGTGTGTTAATTTACACTCGTACATCGTCCGAATTACTATTTAAGTTATATTAAATTAACAAGTACAATATACCACATCTTTCTAAACTCTGACTGTAGACCACACAAAATTCCAGTGAAATACTAAAAGTATCTATTTACAATATTTGTGAATAATTGATTCCTAAAGGAAGATGTATACAGAGATGAAAGACGCACACAGATTGTGTGTGTCCAATCCGCACAGATTAATGAGTACCTCTCCCAGCTCTCTCTCTCGCTATGGATAATTGATGGGTACCTACTAACTACTAATCTATTAACTAATTTGACGTACCTATCACGTGAATACATAGATGTGCACTTAGATCGGTTATATGGGGACAGCAATTTGTCAAAATTGGAGAGTGGAGATGTCATGATGACAAATATAAGATTTCTTATCGCATTAAAGAATTTTTCTTGTTTTGTCAAAAGTGAGAAAATGATGTATTTACTGTTATACAAATAATGCAACTATTGAATTTAATAGAAGTATAGATATAAACACAATAATTGCAGCTCAAATAATTTATAACATTTCTTTTCAACTTTCTCCGCACTCTTCCGCACATTTTCTTCACAATTCCACTTCAAAATGATGTTTCTGACCAGCTCAATCATCAACTTTGTTTTTCTTGCTTATGATTCATGTGTACGCCCCTTTATAAGTAAGTACAGGTCAAGCGAATGAAATTGTCATAAAAGATTAACCAGGATGGAAAATTCACTAAAAAAATATTGGCGGACTAGTGCCAATGACCGAAGGAGTTGGAATCCCCAACTTGGGAAATACAAACTTCTAATTATTGCATGTACATGTACTAACACATAATATAGAATAGCTATAATGTTAGTTAGTTATTAATTAGTCTGACCACAAGAACGAAAAGTAAATATTTACTGTATTACTACAGATGAGTCACTATTCTTATAGGAATGACACTCTTCATTGTTGTGGTTTCTCTTTTTAAATAGACAATTCATCTATTATTTTTACATTTCTTGATAAAGATAAGCCCATCATCATCTCATTTCCTTGCAACCCACGTGCATCTTGGGGTAATTTAGACGTATTAAAGCATATTATACATATTATGCTGTCATATTTTGTGTATTAGTAACATCCTGTCTCATCTATGAGTGACAATGGGCTTGCACCTGCATTTTCCCTACATGGGCACCGCAAGTACATATGAATCACGTCTTGGTATATATGACTGCTGATTCAGAATTAAGGAATGTCAATGAATCTCTTGATGGTGGATTAAAACACTGCAAGTTAATTCCCCAAATTCTATCCCCTAAAACAAAAACAACTGGGTATCTCCCATTGCTCTGTTGTATATTTCACAATTATCAAGTTAAATGATAAAGTCTATATATATTTAGTCTCCCATACTAAGTGTCCCTCTGCTGTATAACCTTAGCTAAGTTAATTATTATTAAAAAAAAGATTCATCTTCTAAATTGTCTTTCATTATGATGCTTGAAAAGGACACAGACACAAACCCACGACAACAACAAAAACAGGACTCCAAAATCCACCGGGATGTTTACGTTATTTTGATCCACACTAAAAGGACAGAGAAACTGTTTACACCTCTAACAAATACATGCGGATACACATGATCTACAAATGACAGTGTAATTTACAGTACTACTATATGAAAGTCGCCCCAGTCAATATACAACATACATGGCAAGTACACTTTAGTAACAATATTTTAGGACTGTCTCTCCCCCTCATATAAATATAGGTATATGTAATTTGTACAACAATTTTCTTTGCCCTGTACAAAAAAGGCACAATGAAGGAAGACTGAATGGAAGGTAGTGTTATAATAATATAGGGTTACATACTTTTAGAAAGCAAAATACTCTGCTAATGTCAATAACCGCATAAAGATCTTCATCTTCATACTGTGTGTGTGTTTGGTGGGGTACACCAGGATGAGGGGTATAAAATAAATTGGGGGTAAACCAATATCTTCGTAATGCCAATTCATCTTTGAGTTGAAAAATCAATCTTTGTATAAATAAAAGTTTGACTAAATTAGGCTCCCAAATGAATCTAAACTAGATCCAACGTCCTTGCTTATTAAGTTGACAAGATTATGTAGTGGAGAGTTCTGAAAGAAACGTGGTGAAACTTTATAATCAATTTATGCCAAGACTTTTTTACACTATAAGAATATGCTGAGGACATCTCAAACGCTTAAAGGCTCAGTCAGTCCCAATGGATAGGATAGAATATGAATGAGCATCCAAGCATAGGAATCACGTTAGCTTTGAGCTTTCTAACAGTTTTGTATTTGGACTCGATAACCCAAAATATCATTTGTCATTTGATCCCATGTGATAGAGTCAAAAACTAATTTGTTTCCCCTCACTCACTGCACTGCAGTTCTTTTTACGATCCTCCACACAGACACACCATATCATCTGTAGTAAGTAGACACTGACTGTGAGAAAAGGATGAAAAATCGATCAGGCAAATTGTAGTTGACATAAGGAAGTGTGCGTAATGGTCTGATGTGTTATTTTTTATGTTGAACATACACTTACACTCACAGCGTCTCACTCACTTTGCAAACTTTTGACGACTATTCGTCTTTGAAGAAGACAAAGGAGTGTTGTGAGTGAGTGTGTGTGTGCAGAAAGCCTGAAATTTGCATGTATATTTGCATTCTACAACGGATTTGGATTCAGGCTGGCCGTGGAAGTGCTTTTTATGGTAATGTGTCCGCGAACCAAAGCAAGACTAGTTCAAGTCTTCACGAGACACAGTCATCCCGTGTAACCCCCACCAAACTTTACTTATTATTATTATTGTATGTAAGTAAGAGTACTACCAATTGATTTTTTGAATGTAACCTATCCTCATCCTCCCAAACCTCATAACCTTTTTGTGCACAATAATTTTCCACACACACACCACGTTCAACTAAGTTAACAAAGAAGAGTCTCGTTCATTATACAAAATGAAAACAATAGGGGATGTACACCATATTAACTTGTATGTACAGGAGATAATATAAAAGACATTTTTTGGGGGTATTTCCACACACATATACATGACGTCCTCTAATACCAACCAATGCAGTTACTTAGATATTCATCAACATAAATTCATACGTAATTTTCATGATTTATTACTTTTTATTATAGAGTTGAGCTAGTATATAGGGAAGGAGTTGGACGTTTTAATAGTTATGTACGCACACGTCCCCAAGTTTTTCACTTTCGGCTGATCCTTACATGTATGTACAACTACTTGTATCCCCACACTATGTACTATGAGTAAAAGCTTTCTACTGACGCTGTTCAACAAGATCAAAATAAGAAATTTATTTAGTTTGCTTTTCAAGCTTGAGCTGAGCAATAAGAAAAACATTTTGGTATACTTAACTTTTTTTAATACCTTAATTATTATTGTTGTCATCCTACCCCATAGAACCTCCAGACTTTCTGTCATCTACGTACTTGTCCCCCCTTGAATAATTGATTGGGAGAGAGAAAGAAGGATAAATCTCTGTGCTGTGTGTTTGTCAGATCAAAATGAATTGCAAGTACTGGTGGAAGATACCAATCATATTTATTGTCCTGTCAATATTGTGTTCATCAACTTTGGGCCGTGCACTACCTCAAAATTTAGGAAGTGGTCAACCTAACACACCACATCCAAGTCAGTTCCAACAATAATTAGATTAGAGCAAAGTTAAACTATTCAAAAGTGATTAACAAAATTTTTTTCTCCTTGTTATTGAATGATCGTTCCAGAAATGGTTGCAGTCTCATCTACTGTCATCCCAGTGAGCAACGTTAAGGAACCTTCTGCACGTCAAGCGTCGTCTAATTACTACTTTAGTAGAAGATTTCGCTTCTTTGACAAATCATCCAAACCAGATGAGCCCATTCGTCTCATCACCAAAAGTACTTAATTAAATGAAGTTAATTTGCAAAATGAGTCTTTATTGAAGTTGTAAAAACTGATGAGCACATCAAATGACGCAGTGTCAATAACTGGGGCATACAGGGCTTACAGCCTCAAGACAGATTGTTCTCGAAAATAAACAAAATAATTAAATTATTCCTTCAATTTTTCAAACTAAACATGAACTTGTTGGGAGAAAAGAGACATAATTTTAGCGTCAAGATCTGGCGAGATTAAAATGATGTGTATACTACTGTATACACATTACTTATTCATGTTGTTTTCTTTCCTTGTGTGTTACAGAGACCAGCCTGAAGGCATTAATGGAACCTTCGAAAACATCGTGAAGGCGTGTGTAGAAAGTCAACAAAACATGAGGAATTCTCCTATAGCATTGCAAAATACTAAAATAACAACCATCATCATCAAAATTTCTCCCTCTCCCTATCCCATCAGACTTTTATACCAGGATCCTCGATCTTTGTCGTCAGTGCGGAATTACTCTGTTCACTATCCACAACTCTCTATCTCTCTCAAAGCCAATTCACAGTGTGCGAAAGCAAATCTTTACTTAGCATTCTAACAGTCTCTTTGTAGATTTCTCTTTACTTTCTAACAAACACAAGGGTGAGTTTGATGTTGCATTCCTAATTATAAGCGGTTCATTAGGTCAGATGAAACTAACATTACACAAAATAAATAAAAGTTGCTTCACGACTTTTAATTTTGGTTCGTCGGGGGGCCATAATTAAATTTAAAAGTCAAGCAACACATAAACGATATCAGAATTATCTTTTTGATCCCACATTTAAAATGAGTTGTGAAAGAAAATTTTTTTCTTAAACAACATCCCACCCAAAAACCACCAATAAGTTCACGAAATCATACGTCGAAAATTGGTGCTTTTTTATTACAAAAAATTATTGCAATTTTAATTAAAACGACGGTCGGAGAAACGAGTTTACACGGATAATAATATCAAAAAAGGACTGTGGAAAAAGCAGTCTTTGCAGTATTTTTTGGAAAGTATTTTAAAAAGTATATACATACATATGGCGAAATTGATTAAATTTCTTACGTCTATGTACAAGACAAATGTACTACGTTCCTTATCATTATTAATTCGTAAATAAAATTCCATGTACACACACTACTACCATATACTAGAAAACCTATTCAGTGTACGACAATAGTATATACTCACTATGTATTTCGAATAACCACTGACAAAGTTTTCCTATAAAATACATTGTACATAAAATCTCCGCAAATTTTGACTCATTATGGCACAATTTAAGTAAGAAACATCACAGTGAATAGTGAGCACCTGTACGACTCATGTACGGCTGTCTAGATTTTTGACTATGGACAATAATTTGTGTGTTTGTATACAAAAAACGTTTAGTTTTAAAAATAATCCCCGTGTCATAAATGGTGAGATGTATTGCGAGTACCGTGTAAAGTGTAAAATAAGATTAATTAGTGTAGATAACATTAGCAGGACTCTTTTGTCATTACGACGTACGATTAAAATATAAAATCTAAGGTACAAAACTAGTACGTATAATTTGAGACACAATATTATTATTATAATTTGTGAATCAGAACTTGTGATGCTATTATTTTTTTTGCTCCTTCTTTAAAAAAGGAGTAACTCCTCTACTTCTACATTAAAAATTAAAATATTTTTAAAAAATTACTTGGAAATCAAGTACTGATTTTGTGCCTCTATTACTAGATTTTCACCATCTCATTCTTTCCAGGGAACAAACACTATTGATTCCATCATTATTTGACAGTTAGCCAGGACACTTCTCTAGCAATCCCACAAAGATTCGACCCAATTGCGACGTATAGGTAACCATTGTCCCCGAAATCTGAACCCCAAGAGTTTCTCACAATGTAATGTGGGGGTGTAGCAGTATTATCATAGCCTACAATCTGAAAACCAAACACAGTGAGAATCCCGGTAAAGTATTTTTGTTTTTGTTTTTTCAATAGACAAGCTAGTTATAATCACTTCATGTGTGAAAAATATTTCATCGCTTTAATTAGATGATTACCTGAACTGCATGATTATTATTTGAATCACAATTCCATTGAATGACCCCTCCAACATAAAACTGCCAATTTGTTGCATCTATAAATATTCAAATTCAAAAGTTTACAAAAAGAAATCCAAAATGTTTCAATTTTTTAATTACTGGCTGCAACGCGGCCGAGTAAACTCTACAACAAAATCCCTCCCTAAATGACCTAAGAAGATCAGTACAAGGAGCCCAGACTAACCCTAATTTTGCAAAGGGTACAATATCTTTGAGCACCAAGTTTTGGGCTCCGTACTAAACTGACTACATGGTCAGGACAATGACCTTGTGGGTAAGTGGGTGTATGTTAGACAACTGGCTTATATTGAAGCTATACTGAATTGACTATACAGATGTCAGATTGAAGAGAAGCTACTAAAACAAGGGTAGACGGATGTCTGTTTTTTTTATATAAAAAAGTCTCTTCATAACTTAGCACTGATCTACTTAAGCCGGCCCGACACGGGCATAACTACATACATAACCTGCTACTCCAGCCCTAAGGTTCATCAAGGAGTTTCAAAGGGAGACTCGAAGTACCCCCTCCCCTTCCCCATGGGGTAACATTGGTGAGGCCTCCACGTGGCTTACCCCGGAAACACAATGTTAACGATTTAAATTCATTTTTAAATCAGTTTAATTATTGTGGCTAACGTCACCTATCTACTATAATCCGTATACTCTCATCATTTCTTAATCATTTCTAGTCTAAAGACGAAAATGAAGTAAAGGTATTCTAATAAAAACAATTTGAATTCTTACATCTCTCTCCAACTGTGTTTCATGAATTTACTCATTTCTCTAGAAATTTTAAAGAGTTTATAAAAAGTCAATTACCAACAGCGGCCACTACAGGACCATGATTAGCGAGAGCATTTAAAATCTTCTTCTCCGAACCATCCAAACTAAAACAAAAACATTATGCATGATAATTATTAAAAATCCACATAAGGGCTGACAACAGTGGATTACATGGGAAGCAATTAGGAAGCAATCTTACTTTTCACAAGTATAGTTTGCGGAGATTTGAACACCTTCCTTGGCACTCTGTGAACGACATGAACCATCCTGTAGAGTTGTCGGGTACTCTGACTCTGTGGCCAACTTTGTACTTGTCATCCAAGCTAAGGCTGAGCATGTGTCACCTCCACTACATCCCTGATTCCCATTTGTAGCACAGTCAATGACCTAGAAATATTTCAGATAATATTAGAATACTGTGTGTGAACATGCATGAGTAATCCACCACTACTTTGTCACGAAGAAGGGTCCCAAATTATATTATTATGACAATTCAGAAATAGGAATAGAGATAACGGGGGTAGTAAGATAGATAATAATGAGGACGTAAGAAAAAGAACAAACAAACATCACATGTCAAAACTGTAATTATGATACGAATATTACAACAAACAAACAACTTACTTGTTGGACGGAGAGAGACTTGAGTGTCCCTTTCTGAAGAGCATGCATACTTTCCACCGTCTCGATCGTAGAAAATGCCCAGCAAGCCCCACAGTTCTTTTGATGTTTCACCCCAGTAATGATACCCTTATCCCTCCAATCAACTTTAAGTGGCAAACCAGCACCAGCAGTAGCTCTCCTTCTCCTGACAATCTTATTATCATTTAGACCACCACCCTCGACGACATTTGACAAGTCATCCTGTCCATCATGATGTTTAGCAGAAGCCTTCCTATTCTCCTGCCTTTTGAGGATCCTAGTCAACATTCCAGGATCCAAAATTTTGGTCTGAAATTCTGTTGGACTCATGTCAGTAAATTTTGTGAGACCCCAAACTGCTTCCCCTTGATTTTTAGGCATTCCTGGTTTCCACTTTTTCTTGTGATGATGACTAGAATGATGATGGTCCTGAAGACTGTCATTATCGATTATGTTGTCACCATCACCAGAACTTGTCAAGACATTTTCTCCCTCTTCCCCTCGTGCATTGAGCTTAATGATTTTATCCATTGCAGACTGAAATCAAGTTAATATAATTTTACACATTCTTAA
>WJFB01003192.1:0-14293 GCA_009870185.1 Pygmarrhopalites habei | reverse complement strand
GATTCCTCTGTTGCTCTTTATAAAAACAACTACTAATTTGATCCTTTTTTGTGTGTTGTAGATTTCATACAATGAGTCGATCAGAAATCCTTCATCTTTACAGAAACCTAATCAGAGAAAGTAAAAAATTTACATCTTATAATTTTCGGTTAGTCAAACTTTTAAATATTTCATTTTTATACATACATACAATATTTTGTCAAAAAATGCATGTTTGTCAATTCCTGTATGACGACTACTAATAAATTTTGTTTCTTTACTCAATAGGAATTATGCATTACGACGGGTTCGAGACGCTTTCAATGCTAACAAATCCCTAGAAGATCCTGAACTAATTGAACAACAATATAAATTTGGAATAGAAAATTTAAATATGCTAAGACGACAGGTAAGCATTTTGATAATACTAATTAAGTTATTACAAGATTTCATTATTAAAAGAAGCACATCTAATGTTTATTTTTTTCTATAAAAATTTCCAGGTCGTAATAGGAAAGATGTACCAAACTCATAAATTAGTCATTGAGAATGTTTAGTCGACTACTACATGTTAAATTTGTAAAGGATATTTTAGTCTCATCAAAGAGTACTCACCTCGTTCAAAACACAAGAATGTGTGCGTGCGTGTCGGGATGTGTTGGTTGTTTTGAATAACTGAACGGGTAAAAAGGATTCTCTAGTAGCCGTCTCTCGTAAATATTAATTTGTACTGTGTTGTTTTATCTACGTCAAGAACTATTTTGTTGTAATAATATATTCCATCAGCAGACAGGTGTGTATAATTTCACGCAATAAATCATGAACACAGTGAACCTGTGAATTTGAACTTTTTCTATGGTTACACTCTTTTACCACATTCCATTGCACCGTGATGAAAGTTCAGATTTTTATTTTTTACGAAAAAATTGCGTAAGAATGGGCAGCACAACCAGCAACACATGATAATAGTGTATAATAAAATGCAGAAGAACACATTATTGTACTCAGTTGATTCTTATAGACTCCTCGGAAATCAACTCGGAAATTCCGAATCTTCCAGTGCTAGTCACGCAATGGTACGAGACTCCAGTGACAAAGCATAGATATTTTATTGATTTTCCTCCTCGGGTCGTTCCCTTTCCGGACTCTGGTTTCATACACCCTTGATCTGTGAATACAGCAGAGGAAGTATGTCTTATTATCGACCCAAAATTTCACCAAACGGAGAAAGCGGGAACAAGTGTGTGTGTGTAGATCCGAGTTCTGGAATACCCTCACTAATACTCTGACATTTATCTTATAAATAGTTTACAACCTTCACTAGTGGAAACTTGTTGAATTTTTCTGTAATAATTTACACTCGTACATTTCTTCATGTGCTACTGTCATTTCTTGTTACAGTTTTATTCAAAGGGAGAAAGCAATGTCAGTCAAAGCAGTTTGAGAGAAAGTCTGTCCTCCGTCGACTGCGACTGTACTAATTAAATTGACTCATCATCGTAATAATAAAAGGAAATTCAATAACAATCAAAGATGGACTCAGAAGAAGAGAAAGACAACAAAGGGATTGTCATGGAGGAGTTTGTGGAGACTCCAGAAGTCGAAGCTGAAGCCAGTTCTGAAGAGAAAGTAGACTCGGAATCTGTGATAATACACTTGAGGGATCTTGTTAATTGTTATGAAGAACTCGTTCAGGTTAGTTGTGGTCATTTTTTTAAAAGACAATATTCATTTTGAAATTGTGACATTAATTAGTGAATGTCACTGATAATCCTTTGTTCTCTCCCATCCTTACAGGATATGACAACGACGATTCATCAAACTCGTGAAGATTTTGACATCTGTCAAAAGGAAGTCCGGTCTGAAATTGTTCCCGGTTCTCCCTGTGAAAATTGTAAGAATTCGGATACCCTCGTTGACAATCTGAAAAAACAAGTGGAGGCTCTGACAAAAGGGAAGAAGATGATTACTGCTTTGTGGCATGCCTCGGCCGAGCAAGTATTTGAAAAAAATTTTGACTATGAATTATTGTGTCAAGTGCCATATTACCCTTATCCTTGTATTTACAATAATCTCTCATTTTATAGATTGAACAGCTAGAGAGTCGTCTCAAGGCAAAATCAGTGACAACGACGGATATTCAGTTGAAAGCTAGTACAGACAGTCAGGTCAAATTTCTTCAAGACTACATTAACCGGCTGGAGGCAAGGATTGAACAGGTATTAGAAATTTGTCTTAGATAAGATAAGAATATTAATCATGACTAATTATTCCTTTTTTAATGTATTCCTCTTTGACTAACACTAATTAATTTCTCACATGGTCGCTGAACAGTCGTCCTCTGAAAAGAACTTTTATCGTCGTAAAGTACTAACAAGATTACTAAATTTTATTTAGAGTGTGCAACAGATAAAGATATAAAACTATGGACACATTTATCTATTCCTTAGTTAATGGAGACAAAATTGGAAAAGGAGGCTGTTCTGAAAAAATTGGCTTTTGAAAAGCAAACTGATGTTGAAGTAGTCAAGAGCACATACATGAAGGTTTTCATTCACACTATAGATATGTAATTGTTCAAAATAGGGTTTGACCTTTGTATTTCAATTATTAACATTTTGTCTGAACGATTCTTTCAGGAGATTGAGCATCTTAAGCTTCTTTTAGAAAGAGAAAGTAAGTAAAATCATTAGTTGAAATCGAAGCACTTTAAAACAAAGGTGAACGAGTAAACTGAAAATTTCCACGTTTTGATCGCAGGGACGTTTCTCCAGTCTGCCATGGAGAAGAAATTGGGGGATGAACGGAAAATTTGGATTAAACAAGAGAAAGAGAGGAGAGAAAATTTGAAAAAATCCTGGATTGACCAGTTGGAACCAATAGTTGTGGAACAGGAGGCTGTATTTGTCCGTGAAACTCAACTGAGCGACAAATTAAGACAAACTCAGTTAGAATTGTTCCAAGCCAAGCAGATATTACTTTTGTACCAACAACAATCACAACAACTCAATACTCGTCCCGCCATCCCCACTGAAAATCTGACTGGTCAATCGTTAGAAAACAATTTGAAGTCATTGGGAATTGTGAATGAACAGGAAAAACGTAGTAGAGGGGACGAGGACAATTTCACTCTTGCCCTGGACAAGTATGGACAACAGATGTACGAAATGAGGGCTACCAATTGTGGTCACGACGAGTGTGTCCAGTACTCCATGCATCAAAATGTTCTACAAGAAAATGAGAGACTAGGACAAGAGATTGATCGTCTACAACGATCTAAACAAGTTTTTGAAAAGGAGTACATTCAACACAGCCAACGACAAGAACAACGAATCAGAGACTTGGAAAATCTTAATTATAAGTTACAAACCCAAATGCTAAATCAACACTATGTTCATCACAGGGAAAATGTGTTCAACCTAAAAGCAAATGCAGGAGGAGGAGGGGATGTGGATGATGACCATTTACTACGAGACAGGAATCACATTACAGAACAACTCTTAACTTTTTCAACTCCAATTCAGGGAAATCGCACATTTATTCCTGCTGGGGTGGACTTGGACTCATCGTCGACCCTTGATATCCATTTGAAGTCAACAAATTCTAATAATAAGAACAACAGCAATGCTTCAATGGAACAACTGGAGAGGTTTTCGAGGGATCTCCTCCTCCGTCACAAAGTTAATGAGGAAAAATGGCTCAGGGAACAGACCCTCGTGTCCAAAATACAGGGCAATAAGGAACAAGACAATCGAAAATTATTCATGGACCCTCTGTTTTGAAACGTGTCCATTTAGCATTCACTTCGAAACGATCGAATTAAAAGTAGTATTGATCTCGTCTTTAAACAAATCCCTGCTTAACTCAGTACCTGTAAAAATATTTTGACTTTTTTTATTCATTTAAACATGTTATTTTTATCCCTTCAAAAATGTACTGAAAACCTACCCTGAAAACTCTTCTGGCGCTCCACACATCCCCAAGGAAGGAGGATTCAGTCCTACTTATTTAAGAGAGACTATATATAGTAAATATAAGTTAATGAATTCATTATTTTTTTGTAAAATTCATCAGGTGAATTAATCGTATCCGCAACTCAACAATGGAATACACTTGTATCGTACTATTACATAAACAAATAACGTTATGCAATGTACTTTTGAATCTTGGTTTACTTTTCGTATCAAATAAAATTTATTTGACAAAATACAAACATTTGTACAAAATAATAAAATAATATAATGGATTAATCTTAATGTCACAGCATGGTAAAAAAATCACACACAAGTACATTCACACACTTCCTTCATGTAATTTGCAGTCCTCCCCTACTCTCAACTCTCCCCACAAACTTACAGTAGGAATTTCAATGAATTTGTCATCCCCAACAGTCCTTACGTTATTCAAAACGAACANCCCCCCCCCCCCCCCCCCCCAAACAAAAATGGTCCAAAGTGTACGGACGACGAGGTATTTTTTAACACAAAAAATTGGTTGACAAAAGAAAGGATATTTAAGTAGAAAGAAGATTCTTTTTGTGTTTCATCATTTATTGTTTGGTCCCATATGTTTTTCCACCGGATATGTACTGAGAATGAATTACTGCCTCCTCCTCTTCACTAGAGTCTAAGGGAGCAGGGTACTGTGGGATGGGTCTACTAGTACTGGTAGTAGTACTAGGATTTATATTTCTTGGTCGACCATCCCGGACTTCGTGAGGTTGATATTTGTTCTCCAACCTTGTGGAAAATAATATTGAGATCATTTTTGTTTCAGAACAATTTTATAATCATAAATGGTGAAAAGAAATGGCTACCTTGATTTGACCACTATTCTACTGGCAGTCCCTGGATTTGGTCTGTAGGTCGTGGCAGTGTCCGGAGTTGGGATTCTTCTCGGAGCAGCAGTTGTAGAGGGAATTGGTCTCTGCACTTCCTTCAGAGTTGTAGTCCTCTGTTCAGGCCTGTCTTGATAATTTTCCCGATTCGGTTGTCCCCGGGTATTGGATCGTTGTTGTGGTACTTGACGTGCTGTTGGTGTTGGAATCTCCTGTTGTTGTTGCTGTTGAGGAGAAGAAGTTGGGACACGTTCGTTGTTGGAGCGTGACCTTTGTTGCTGTCTTTGTGGTTGTGGTTGAGGTGGACTAAAGGTTGAAGGAGATGGTTCCCTGTACTGTTCGTTTTGAATAACGTAAGGACTGTTGGGGATGACAAATTCATTGAAATTCCTACTGTAAGTTTGTGGGGAGAGTTGAGAGTAGGGGAACCCTTGTTGTTGACTTTCTTGAGGGATTTGTCTTTCTCTACTCTCATCTTCTTGGTATTGACCTTGTTGACGAGGAGAAGTGAATTTGATGTTGTGTTTCCGGGGAGTACTGTGTCTAAATCTCATTTGTGGTGGGATGAAGAAAGCTTGGGCTGGAGCTGGAGTTGGATTTGGTTCATTTGGTACGTTGTTGCTATTATTTGGTCGTTGTTCTTGTCTAATCTGTTGTTGTTGAGGTGGACGATTGATTGGAGCTGAATTTTGGACTGGCCTTGAAGCTTGTGGAATTGGTCTTTCTTCTATTGGTCTACGTTGTTGTTGTTGCTGATTATTGTCAGGATTTTGTCTGTACTGCTGTTGTTGTGGTTGTTGCTGTTGACCCCTCTGGTTGTTATTTTGTTGATTATCTTGATACTGTTGTTGTTGATTGTCTTGTTGATAATTTTGTTGTTGTTGATTGTCGGATTGTTGATAATTCCGATTCACTTGATTTCCTCCACGATTTTGATTCTGATTTTGAAATTCATTTTGTCTATTAAAATTTTGACCATCTCCAGGATGACGTCTTGGTTGTTGGGGTTGAGGTTGTTGTTGTTGCTGGGGTGGTAATGGTTGGATTTGTCGGGTACTTTGTGGAACAGCTCCAGTGGATGCTTGAACAATGGCAGATAAATGACTAGGAACTTGTTGCTGAGGACGAGATTGTTGAGGTTGTTGTTGTTGTCTTTGTTGCTGTTGTTGTGGAGGAGGTGGTGGTGGAGGAGAACGTGGAGGACCCTGGTTAAAATTTTGTTGTTGCTGGTTATAATTATTTTGCTGTTGTTGTTGATTATAATTATTATTTTGTTGTTGTTGTTGAGGAGGAGGTTGGGATCGAGGGCCCTGATTTTGATTGAAATTGTTTTGTTGTTGTTGATGTTGCTGTGGTGGAGGGCGTGACCCTTGATTTTGAGGAATATAATTTTGCTGCTGCTGTTGCTGCCCTTGGTTCTGATTGTAATGCTGTTGTGGTTGTTGTTGTCTGGGTTTAGTTGGTCCAGAATTGGAAATAAGGGCATTCTTCTGTTTTCCTCCCTCGATATCATCTGGGATTTGATCCCGAGGACTAATGAACAAGTCTCGATTTTGTTCATAGTATCGACTCACTTCTGTCGGATTGCAGTTGACCTATTCACAAAAATGTATTTTAATGTCATTAACTTTGAGGCTGTAAATACTTACATATGTCATAATGTATAGAATATGGGATAAATCTCACATTGTACCACCATTCGCATACTCTCTTCGTTTGAGAATAGATTGTTCCATTAGGACACAAAAATGTTTGCATTCTCGAGTCAATGTCACAATTATGCCAAGCCTGAAATTTTTGTTATTAGTATTATTTCAATATTCATTGTGAGATTAAAATCATTAGGTAGTGACTCGTCGGTTAACATACCTGACAACGAGCCTCCACGTCGGCATAAAACCCTGTCATAACAAAATGACACATAATTTTAATCAAGTCTCACAAAATTAATCCTTCTGATCATTAGCACTACAAATAAGAAATTAATGATCTTACCAGGAATACGCCCTTCACACATGGAGGAACACAGACAGAGAGACACACATGAAACAGAGATAATAAATTACAAGTAATTAATTTGTCCTGTCATTAATTCCACACATATATTAATAAAAGAAGTGTACAAATTTCATTTTAATAGTCAATACTTTACCTTCACAACTGAAAGATGTTTTTGGAATGGTGTGGTAGACAGGATAGTCTGTCTCAGCCTCCCCTAATTTTTGAAATTCAATTATTCATTAATTAGAATTGTATATATTACGATAAATTCACAAAGAAATATTTATATACTAGCAAAGGAATTTTCATTTGTAAGGAAATGTCTACGTACCTGGAATCACATTAACGCCATTTGGGTACTCCGTTTGAGCTTCCGCATTAAGTCTATCAGCTTGAAAAACTTCTTCGTCCGTCTCAAGAGGATCCAAGGCTGCAAAATTATACAAAAATTACATAAAATTTAGCTCTGTCAAATTGTACAAGTATTTGTAAATCCAAAGGTACAATCCTCTGTCAATAATGCCCCCAACGATTCTTTCTTCATTAAACAAATGGCAATAAAAAGTAATTCATTCTCTAACTAGTCTCACTTCACCCTTTCTAGTTCTTGTGTCTTTTAAAAAGGACATACACACATACTCTCTCGCCTGGTGATATAATACCATTAGTATGTGCAACATACTTTTTGATGTTATATAACAATGGCCGATCCATTATCTCAGTTTCCCGACATTGAGTCTTCTTCCTATATTTTTTCAGATCTAACACAGCAAAAGGCTAGGACTACGGCACAGGTGGTAGTAGAATAAAAGTGAGACTCAGACTCACACTGAGAAACACGTGGAAACGTTGTAAATTCCCATAATTGTCAGACACAAACACAGCCCTAGCATAATGTACAGGTACAGTTTATCAGGACAATCAATCGAGATTGTAGAATGTAGAGCAAGACAACAACAACAAGGGAACGACGAAGACTACAGTTAAATATTACACGACAGGGAGAAGAAATTATCATTGATAGTTTTGATTATTTATCCATCACACACACACACAAAGTGTAGTCCGTACGGGATTACACAAGAACTCCTTTTTTTCGCTTTTCTTTCGTTCTTTCGTTCATGAGATGAAGCATCTCAAATGATGATCTATGGATAATAATTATGATGTAAGAGTAAGAAGGGTATTTAACTCATGCATGGTGCAGTGCAGGAAAAAATTATTAAAAATACTGCATGTGGCCACCATAGAATAGAATAGGGTAGGATGTAACGTGTGTAATGTAACTATGATTAGTGGATGGAATACTGTAGATTGAAAAGTAATCAATCAATTGAGGATACAAAATGAATAGGTGAACGGTTTTATATTGATATTACCTAAAAGTATGTACATCATAACGTACTACATATTACACACGCCCTCCATCTTCTCTCCCTGTATGTGGTCTCCAAAGCCAAACGATTGCCATTTGATTTACTGTATTATCCTTCTCCTCTACACCACAAATGTTCCTTCATTGAATTGTGGAAAACTTGTTTCTCTGCACTGCACCATCAAATTCATGACTGGCATGGTCATAAATTGACACATAATTGACTTGATGTACCTTTCCGTCCATCCCCGTCCTCCTAATTTTACTTTTGTATTGAAATCTCATACTTTTGTCCACATTCTTTCAAACTGAGAAGAAGATTCTCCTCTCACAGTCACAGAGAGAGAGAGAGAGAGAATGTATTTAGTTTTTTTTCTAAAAAAATTAATCCCTCATGGTCATTCAATCAGATTGTCAATTTTTATACGTTCTCTATTCAGAACAAATTGTAAAAAAATGTGAAATCCCAAGGTACTTTACTAAAGCGGAATATTTCTGCATAAAAATATCCTTTCCTTTCCTTAATTAATGATCAACTGTTATTCTTATTGCAGTCTGACACACTGTCTCTAATTTGATCCTGACTACACCAAATTTGATCCTTTTCCCTACCTCAAATTTGGTGTAGTCAGGATCAAATTAGAGACAGTGTGCCAGACTGTATTGTGTTGTTCACAGTCCACATTCACAGAAAGGAAAAGTTCATGTGAAGGGACACACACATTACACTGACACATAAACGTCGTTTATTGGAAATACATAAGACGATATATGTGATGTAGGTATGGAAGAAAAATATTTTATTATAAATAATAATACATGATTCTCAAATAAATTACTCCGCTAAACGTTCCCATCCACGATCCTATCACACACAGTAAAAAAATTTTCTCAATCTCTCTGACAAGTATATCACAAATATTGTGATTCATTATAATTGTGTTTATTTTGATTTCAATCCCACCCTCACTTAAATTATTCCTATCCCTATTCTATAAAGTGTAAACTTTTTGCAAATTTCGACATACCAGACCCACAATTACAATTTTTTCGAAAACACTCTTTGCAAGATCTGAGATTTCTTGCGATTTTTTTTGTTTTTTTGTAGAATCCCTTTGGTAGATTATGGTCTAAATAAAAAGAGAAGAAGAACGTACCAGTGACAAGGTTGAGGGAGAGGATGAGGACCGAACCGAAAATGATGAAGTGGGACCTCATGATGACCAACTGAGGACTTGAGGAGGAGAAGAGACGCTGTCTTGTCATCTTCGTCCAGAGCAAACTGAGAACAGACACTGAACTGACAATGAGTTGTCTTCTTTGTTACTTCGTGTTGGAGACCACTTTTACTTTTACTCGTCATCAAATCACGACTTTGACTTTACCCATATTATAAAGGTGCACACAGGCAGGCAACCTCTCTCATGCAGAATAACAGTAGGATACCGTCATAGACACACACACACCAACGACGGTAAGAAATGCAAGTCCACTCCAATGCATTTCCAATTCCATGTGTACTTCTCCTTCACCCTATATTAAATACATGTACTGTATGCAGTGGAAGCGGTGATTAAATTGCAAATCGACCGTCTATGTAACAATGAATCTGAGCTGTACTCTCCCTATTCCACACACACACACTACATTTTTTATTGTACAATTTTCTTGGTCTTCTCCCTCCCCTGTAGAGTAACTCGTAATTTTTCCCCATTGTCTCAACACTTGAGTGAGAGCCAGTATTTTGACCAAATTGTCAAGATTCCATGTAATAATTGAACCAGATTTTGCAAAACCAACTTTTTTAAAACCGTCTTCCTCCTAAATACACAATGTAATGCGAATGCGTTTTAGAATAGAATGGTCGATTGGAGTCGGATTCTTTCAGAATTTTGACAGAGGGGGGAAAATAGTCTCTTATTTTTATGTAAGATGTTACATAAATAAAATGGACTTCTTTTGTCTTAGTTCTTGGAGAGGAAGAGATGGAGCATCGTAGGATCCATCATCATTTTTTATTATTACATTACGATTACAATGATTGTGGACTATGGCAATAAATACAGCCAAAACGAGTGTTGGACTCTTTCATATAAATATAGAAAGGGCAGTCTTGATAATATGGAATTGCTTCAAGATGAAACAACTATCCCTACTGTACGAGAGAGAGAAAGAGGAATTTTTATTGTGCGGACACCAAAGGAATACGAAAAATGGGGATAAAAGGAGGGGAAAAGACACAAGAAATGGGATCCACACACACACATTTTTTAATAATTATAATGAGCTTTGGAATTTGGACAACAATCTGAAACTGACGGTGTTAAATTAAATAAATACTAGTACCATCACAAACACACACTACCACTACCATAAGAGTCCACACACACACCAACCTGTAACATAAAGTCAGTTAACATGAGGAGGCTCTCTGAAGTTATTGTAAATTATAAGTTGCGAATCCTTGCGAAATAATTGTTGTTCAATTTTTTTCCCCTTCTTTATAATGTGGTAATTATAATGAACGAGCTCCCTTCTTTTGCTGCTGATTAATTTTATGAAATTGTACACTACGCACCATATCGTAGACAATAAAGTAAGAGTGTGTACACACACACTGACACACACAATCACAAGAAGAAGGTGCGAGGATGAGCTACATTTTGGAATAATTTCTCTCTCTCTCTCTCTCTCTCTCTCCATCCCCTTCATTGAATTTATGTATTCTATTGTAATATCGTAAAAAAGAGTATCCATATCCCTTGTCGATTACCTATTAAAACTAACTAACTTGTGTTCTTTTGTCTTGTAGGATTTTTGTGTGAACAAGTTGCTAAACTGGTTATTATATATTTAAAATTAATAACGTGTATGTGTGTGTGAATTTTTACTCCTCTACCATTCATCTGGAGCATCATCCTCAACTTTTAACTGAGAATATGGAAAATCTTGTCAAATATTGCCAAATCTTGTGTTTCATGAGCTGATCTTCATCATGACAATCTCTTCTCTCTCCCTCTCTAGCTTGAAGGGGGTTAGGTTTTATTCATATTCAATGTCCTGTAGATTATGTAATACTTGGAGAGGGGGAAAAAATTTGTGTACTTTTCGGTACTCATTAACATTCGTCGTTTGTACTTGATCCCTTTAAAGAGAGAGAGAGAGAAATGGAAGAATGCACATTTTCCCCCAACAGCGATTTTTTTGGTTGGATGCAAGACTGTCAAATGCAAAAGAAATTTACAGGAGGCACTCCACACAGTCTTTTTACGATTCCTTCAAGGCTTTGTCGTTTTTTATATTTTTATTTCAATTGGTGCCCTGTCAAGGGCTATCACTATCAGTATCTTCATTCCTTCTCTCTCTCTCTCTTGTCATTCTACACCACTTTATCTTAGTCAGTCTTCATACTTCTGAATTGTGTGGATAAAAGCGTGTAAGTTGTGGAAATAATATTTTTTGCAAATACGATGATGACTGTACATATATATGAGAGGTAAGTAAATAGTATGTAATATTTTATTAGTTGAGATTCATTCACGCCATCATTCCTTATTTAAAACAATTAGCAACAAGAGTCAACATTTCCATTTACTGCATTTATTACACAGTCAAAGAGGACAGTATAAAGAAATATATAGACATCATGAAATGGTTATACATCAATTACTATACTGACTAACCCCTTCATTCTAAATTTATGAGTCAATTAAACTGCCAAAGCTCAGCGTGTTCTCAGTCATATTTTAACATGGTGCATCTTGTCGTTCTCTCTCTCTCTCTTCATTGTCTTTGCAGTGTACTTGTTTTTCCACAATCTGCTTGAATTGTGTGTAATGTGATGTGTTTGTGTGTGGAATCTCATCTCAATCAATTCAAAACTTACTAATGGACATGTACAAATTGCAGCACATTTTTGTTTATTATGCCCAAACTTGACCATTCTCCTTCTGCTGTAACATGTTAAATAATTAACATTTCAATATTGATTGAGCTCAGTGTTTAAATTACTGCAATAATTATTATTGTACCTGCTGTAAATTTAACATTTCCATATTTTATTATAACATTTTCCTCCTCTCGTCTCTTCACTTCACTTCTCATCTTCTCTTAATATTGAATAGTAAAGTTCTTTCTCTCAAAACATTTTACTGTGACGGATTTCATGCGGAGCGGCCTCACTTTATTGTGTAAAAAAAAAATTAATATTGATATTTGACATAAAGATCCACAGAAAGAGAGAGAGGACGAGTTATCATAATATATTTAAACAAGCAACATCACTGCATCATCTTGTGAAGGGGATGATGAGACGACCGACCAGACGTACAAAGCAAGAAGGACCATAATAATAATAGTTGACCTTTTTATGATGAATTATAAAGTATACACAACACACGGATAAACTCCTTCAACAATTTGTGCTCAAGTGTTGTAAAAATGCACAAAAATTGTGCAATTTCGTAGAGGATAATTTCTAAATTCACAAAATATGTATAAAAAAACGTCTGAATTATTATTATAATGTGTGCGTGTGCGTGTGTGTGTGCGAGTTGTTTTTAAACACTTTTTGTGTCCTCTTCACTTGATTATAGACTAGAAATGATTGTATCTAGAAAAAAACGGAGTATATAAATTATAGATGGTTGGTTGAAGGCGGTAGAGCACTATTTATTGGTCATGAAAGACTTGACAATTAATTGTAGACTTAATACCTTTTATAACCCTCTATCCTTACTCCTTTTACCCTACTCGAAAGAGAGAGAGGCTAATAAGATAACTATCATAATTACATGTACGCAATGCAAGACGTATAATAAGCAACTATTGTGTGCAATATTTCTACATTAAGCTGAATGCTGAAAAATATCCGTGGATGATTCCTTGCATTCGCGTGGTAAAAAATTCAAACTCCTTCCCCCTCCTCTTCTCCAAAAATACAATTTTGGCAAAAATTACATTATTTTGTGTTATTGCAGACTCTACTCATCGAAACAGTTGTGAATTGCTCGTTAATACATATTTGTGTGTGTGACCTAATTTTTAGGTCTTTTAAACTGCCGTTTGATTGATTTAGTACAACAAAACAATACCATCATTTTTTGTCAAAAATTTTCAGATTTTTACTCATTATTATTATTTATGTAAAAGTGTTATCAATCAAATATAATCCATAGCTTCATCCTCATCCTCTTCTTCCTCCTACTCCTCCCCTTCATCATCATCATCATTTTGAATATTATTTCTGACAATCAAATCATTAGTGTCCACAATATCATCCCTCTCCCACATATCGTTCTCGTATTTTATTGAATGTTCACAACAATTTGCCCACGTTTCAGGAGTGACCTTAGCTATAGCATCATTAGTCAACTGTAAAATATTATTCAGGCCACCAACTTTATTATTCTTAGCCACATCAGCCTCTACAAAACTCCAAATCATTTCGATCTAATTGAACTCACAATGAGCTACCGGCAACCACAGAATTTTGATGTCCTTTCCACTCTTGTCTGCAATATCTTTGACCACATATTTTGGCTGGACAGGGAAATTATCAGATAATTTTATTAAGGCTTTTTTAAATCCTCTTTTTCCAGATTTGGCCTTCTCTTTGAGTTCTTGATCGACCACAATTCCTCTGATTTTCAAATGTTCCATTGTAGCGTCTGGATGCCATGAATATACAAATATTTTGCGATTATACAGTAAGTCCAGCCGGGGACTTTAACGAAAGTTTCCGAGAGTTTGGGAAATGTTTCCCTTCCCCAGTGTTGTTATTTCTGAACTTAGACACAGTTCATGTTCGTGCCACTGCAACACTGCTTTGTCATCTATTTTTAATGTTAATTACTTAATTAAAACCTTTCATAATGGTTTTTACGGAAGAGCAGCGCATTTGGATTGTTGAATATTATCAAAATAAGGAAAATCAAAGTTCTTTGAACCAATTGAGGTTCCAACAGCGGTTCAACATTCCGGCCCCAGCAAAGTTGACATACTTAATTTAATTGCAAAGTTTCATGAAACTGGGTCAGTAAAGGACAAGAAACCACCCCGACAGAGACCTGTGAGGTCACCAGAAAATGTTTTAAGGGCTC
>WJFB01003191.1:0-14307 GCA_009870185.1 Pygmarrhopalites habei | reverse complement strand
ATCACCGATCGTCCGTGTGAACCGCTTCATGGAGTTGTAACGCGTGAACTCTCGTGAAAGCCTGGATAAATATGTAAATGCCATCTTCATAATGTATATATTCGACGAATATTATTTGTAATTTTAAAAAGAACAATTGAATTTGTACCTTTCCACATTTGTCGCAAACACATTTCCCAAATGGATCTCCATGCAATGATCGTCGATGAATGATCAACTATACAAAAGGAAATTCACACTATTAATTAAATTGAGTATTTATGTTTCACAATCACAAAAATTTAAATAGTTGAATCAACTTACAGCAAGTCGTGTTAGACAGTCAATATTACAGTCTTTACAAACATTTGACTCCTGAGCAGCCTTGACCCTTCTCATTTCTTTTTCTCTAGCCAAAACGACTGCTTGTTTTTGTTTATATTTTTGATTCCCTTCAGCATCGTGGATGTTGGACATGTGACTCTTCAGGGTGAAAGCATTCTTCATCAATTTTCCACACTTTGGACAGGCAACTTTTTCATCTGGGTTTTCCACACTGTGTATATGTAGTTTGTGACTCTCCAGAAGGGTCAAAACTTTTGCTCGGTAATTACACTGGTCACAAGCATAAGGTCGTTCGGAGGAATGTGAGAGGATATGATACTGAAGCCCACGGACAGTCAAAAATGATCTGGGACAAATATGACATTGATGCTACAAAGTAATAAATTGCACATTAAATTGTTGTAAATACAAATACCTAAGAACAAAAAAAGAGAGTAGTACAAATAAATACAAACGTGTTTCGGAAGAAGAACTCCAAGAGGAATATTTTCACACTGTTTGAGATGTTTGGTAAAATTTGTGGAAATAGAGAAAATTTTGGAACAGCGGTCACAAATTGTGGCATTTTCCACATGCCACCTTCCAAAATTAGGTAAATGTTTCGTACGAGTGTGTTCAATACATTCTGTGGGGGTGGAAAAGTGGGATCTACAGTACCAACATGGATTGAGAGAAATGGTCCTTCGAGACAAGTACTCTCCTAAGTCTACTGGATATTCTTTCTTTTTCTTTTTCTTCTGGACACTTTTTTTACTGGGTTCTTTACTTGACTTTGGTTTTCCTTTTCTTTTCTTCGGATCATTCGGCTGCGATTTCTTTTCCTTCGATTTTGTTGCTGACATTTTGACTGTTCCATGAGTAGTCTGTTGATGTCTTTTAGATTTTCTTTGACCTTTGACTTTTTTGATGGTTTTGTTGTACTTTGGAGAAACTTTTTTGATGGTTTTGCTGTAGTTTGGAGGGACTTTTGCTGGCGAGTCAGACGAATGTCCTACAAAAAAAATAAGGAAAAGATGGAAATGAAATTGTTTCGGCATTTTAAAAAAGTATTTTCTAAAGTATGTCAAATAAAATACCATCATAATTATCCTCAAACGAATCGTCTTCAACATCGGACCGTAAATCAGCTGGAGAATGAGAATCAAACTTTTCTTCATTTTGAGGAGTAGAAGAGGTGGAATATTTTTCTGGAAGTCTTGTTAACAAAATTCGGATTTGACGACCATCCAGTTCAGATTTTAAAATGGAATCATCTTTTTGAGTTTGTACAGTTGAACCAGATTCTTGTCTCTTATCCCTAACAATCAAATCACAATTGATGGTCTTGTGACACTCTATAATTTCATCTAGTCTGGATATTCTTCTACCCAAGTAAGAATCAATCTTTCCAAGTTGAAGAAAATTATTGTACAGTTGGAAGAGACTTGTCAACAGTTGAGAACAATTTTGACACAAGTGGAGAGGAGAGTCTTCATTCTTTTCTCCATGAGAATTATTTTGAAAGGGTTCAAAGACGTCCAAATAATTTAATTTGAAAATTGAGAATAAAGCTTCAGTCCATGGTTTTGATGATGAGGATTTTGAAAGGATTTCATTAAAAATGTCTTCATTACTATCACTAAAAGGAACGGAACAGTTTATACAAACTTTTGACAAAGTTGTAGTATTTAAATTGTTAATAAATGACAAGGGACTTTGAGAAGGCCATGTAGAAGTCATCTCTTCATTGTCGAACAACATCACCTTCCCTTTCAAATCTGTAACCAAAATACACACACACACAAAATTGTAAAAATGAAATCATGTAAAAACAAGTCACACACACACACAATGTTTTAAAAAAGATAGAATTGTATTTTACAGACCTTTTTACATCGATAACCAAATTTTCACAATACTCTAATGAAAGTATGATCACAATAATTATCTCCACAATCAGTTTTAACTGTAGTTAACTGGGATAAATACTTCCTCTTTCAATTTGACAGCAAAAATAACTCTCTCAAAATATTTTTCAAGGGGCCAAAATTTTTGAATCCTCGTCTCGCTCCAAGGATCAAGGGTCGGTGTTGGGACAAAATTATGTCTTGAAGTTGTGCAAAAATGTGCGAATGAAAAAGATGAGTCAATTTCATTGATTTATTTCTCAAACGATTCTATACTTGTTCAAAATTTATAATTTCAACTTAAGCAGAAACTCTTATACAAATGCACGTATTATTTTAAACACGCTTAACAAATATAATTAACATTTTAAATCAAATTCAATTGGACCCTTCGACGATCCACAGTTGATTCCCTTCAAAAGATACGGGATTGAGTCCGACACTCCCAGATTCATTCCATTCCAATGCCAAATTAGTTTCCCGATTTTCCAGTAAAATATAAGTCCGATCAAAATCTTTCAATTTGTAGGGGACGACTTTCCAATGAAATCTATAATTAATTTTCCCTTCTTCAAGTCCACTAACTCCAGGAATATTTCTAGCCAACAAAGGTGACTCTTTACTCTTTGTCACAACCACACCAACAATAATATCAGATTCGGATGACTTGATTACAAAATAACAACCATCATTAATCAGAAGGAAAGTCCATGACTGATAAGTCCCTGGAGTTGGTTCACTAGTAATCCCTACTCTGTTCTTCCTCCGATCAAAATACAAATTCTTTGGTATGTCCGACTTGGATTGAGCTTCCAAATAAAAATTAAAACCTCCATCAAAAAATGATGGGAAAACTATTCGAGACAAAACACCATATTTTTGAATAATACTTCGAAATTGCGTTTTCCCATAAATTTCACAGGACAACTCGATTATGTCCATTTTTCCTGATTTGTTTTGATAAGCGGAGAATACTTTTTCAGCCAAAGCTTCGTAAGCAATTGTCTGGGCTGGACGTGTCATCGTCTGGACAATTTTGACCACTTCTTCAAAAGGTTTTTGATGTGGGTACAGAGTATTCATGAGTTCGGTGACGTAAGTCGGGTTATCTGCTCCAACAAGGGAATTTTCATGAGTTGGCAGTGGGAAAGTAAATTCTTCGACTGGGACTGGACCAATCAGAATTTCCCTTGATCTTACGTCATCCATTCGATTGGTCATTGATGACGTCACAGAAAGAATTTCAGACATATTTCGTTCAACCTGGATCAAAATTGGGAGGACAAGACGAATATTTTCCAAAATACTTGTCAATTTTTCCCGGTTCATTTCTGGTTCATTTTTGACCAGGTTGGGCGGGAAAGGGATCGTCTCATTATCTGGAGCCTCTGATGACAATGGTAGGGTTTGAAGGGTGGTGGTATTCCCGGGTATTTCTAAAGAATCAGTTGTGGAGTTTACGACAGGAGGAATGGAAAGTTGTTCGGAACTTTCAGACTCTTCTAATTTATTCAAACGTAGGGCGGGTTTTTGAGGTGGACTCATATGAGAGTCGATTAGAGGATGAAGAGGATGGTTTAAAGATGATGGTTGTCTGGGTTGGAGGAGGGTGGTCACTAAGGGTCCTAGCTTCCCTTGGAATTGGGGTCTTGGGGGTGGTTGTGAAAGTGTCGTGGAGATGAGGGAAATGTGGAAGACTAGAATGACTGCAAGGGATCCCATTGCCGTTGAATTGCTAGAGAAAAAGGGGACAGTGAAAATATTAGTGAATTTTGAATGTCAAAAACGTGATTCCAGAGGAATTTTAAATGGCGATTTATTTACCAAAAAAATTAGAAATGCAGAAGAGAATTAGACTAATTCAATTAGTGCTAAAATCTAAAATGAGGATGATTAGCATGGAACGTCTCGTGTGGACTAAATAAAACTGATTTGAGTCCTCGATTCTCCTTGTCATTGGGACGACCCCAATTAAATTTTACTGTGAAATAATTGAAGTAATTAAACGATGGGTAATGAGGGTGAAAGTTGAGTATTGATGAAAATGTTCTTGGATTTTCTAAGAACTTTTCCTTGTAAAAAATTGTGTCGACTCCAATAGAAATAAGTATTCAAAGATTGATCAATTTTGCATTGAATCTCTTTCTGCCGAATCAATCTTAATTGGCTTCTTAATTCCCTGACTTTGAGCACGCCTAATTAGTTTTGACATTTTGTTTGACGTCATCGATTTCTTTTAATGTTCCAAATTAACTAGTGGTGACTGGAATGGGTTGCAGACACAAGATATTAAAAATTATTGCGAATTTGTACTCACATTGGCGGTTTTTTAAAAAATAAAATATGACATAATGGGAGAAGTCAACAACAGGGAACGATTTTGACCCGAGTCTTTCCGTGACATGACCCGTCCCTTTCTCTCTCCCTGAACTTGAATAGTAGCACTTAACTTTTGGATAACTGGACCAACTTGTCAAAAGTGCCTTCAGCGAAGGCCCTTCATCCTTCAAAGTCCTTTAACTTTAATAATAATAATAATAAAAGAATACAGCAATAATTGTCGAGCAAGTAATTTTTATTTCCTCTCCATCTTTACAATCTCTTCCTCTGTAACTTTCCCCGACGTCCCCTCCGACCCTCCAATGTTCTCTTTATTCAACCCGAGTACATTTTTGAGTAAAGTCCTTCGAAAATTGCCACTCATTGTAAAGTAAACAAAAAAATTGAAGACTCCGCTCAACTGTGCAAAAAATAAAATTACAAAACCAAGTGGCTGGATACACTCCAGCGAGAATTGGGTGGGGAGTAGAGCCATTGTTAGAAAGAGGGCTCCAAGGGGACCCTCAGAGAGTAAAAATTGTACAAGGATTACAACCAACATTCGAGTGACCCTTCTCTCTGATTGGTCGGCTACAGTTGAGTTCCTTCTTTGACTCATCCCTCCCTCAAGTCTTCCACCAGCTCCCGTCGTACTTTTTTTACTCCCCTTCGATTCTGTGGTTGAAGAACGAGGAGTTGAGAATGAACTCCCTTTCTTGAGTGACCAGATGAGGTAGGACGTCACAGCCAGGAGGAATGCACAAGAAAGGATACAAGTGAGTCCAGGTACAGTAGAAACGTACATTTGCAAAATATGTCCATACGGAGAGTACTTGATAAAGTCACTCGCTTCTGCGCACCAACTTGGATTACACAATTCAAGGTAGACTCCACGGGTTGGCGGGAGATTTACATGGGTATTCCGTCGGATTGTGAGTTCAGCAACAGTTGGCAAACAGCCACAAAAACAGATGAGGAAGATGGAGATTATGACAGTTTTGGCACGTCGATTTGTACAGAGGGAGCGGGAACGGAAGGGGTAGACGACAGCAATAAAGCGCCATATTGAGAGGACGACTGTCAGGAAAATACACATTGAGTGGAACAGCTGCAAAGAAAAATGTAGGAAAAATTCAAATTAAATTATATTCGCGGTGAAGTAGGGTCAAGAGTGTGATTGGTAGACTAGACTAAAACATTGGAAACTTAGTAGCATTTTTTACCCTTGTAGCATAGAGATGGATGACAAAAGTGATCACTTCCAAGATGGGTTGGTCCTTCCTAAAATATTCCCGCCTTGTCACGTAATAAGGGATGAAAATGAGCATGAAAATAAAATCCGAAATGGCTATGGCTAAAAGAATTAAGTTTGTTGAACTCCGCATTGTTTTCCGACTGAATGTGAGGATACTCAAAAGATTCCCGGGGATTCCGATCGCACCACAAACCATACAGATTGTCATGAGTAGTTCGTCTGGTAGGTAAGTTGACCAGAAATTGTCATACTTTTCACCGCAAAACGTTCGATTTTCGTACGAGGAGGAGCAATTGTGGTCGAGGGGGGAGAGAATCTCTGTTTCATTTACCCAGGACTCCATTTTTTTGTTCAAAATTGCCGCACAATTCACTAATAACTTCTCTGCTGCTCACACGAATTTTTCCTTGATTTTTTCTTGGAGATGAAAATTTTTTGCCGAAAGTTTGTACTTGTAGTGAAGGAAATTAGTTTGATTGTAAACTGAGATCCACATTAAATCTGTCCTGGTGTCAAAAATTCACAAAATGTAATTGAATTTTCCCTCAGTTTCCAAAGTCGTCGAATTCTTTTTGTGGATATTCGAAGATGAGATTAAATATTTTACAAATTGGATGAACAAGATAAAATCGATTTGTTACTGGACAAGTACAAAAAGCTGGAGGATCATAAATAAGGACAACTGTACACACACACACCGCCCTTTTATATAATTTCTTGTCAAACCTGCTTTGTGCAGACGAGGGAAAAAAGTTGTTGAGAAAAAATAATTGTAATTTGGAATGGTGTACGCGGAATGTACATACGATGTGTGTGTGTGGAGAAGTACGGAGATGCAAGACCACACACACACACAAAAGGCTCTTCTTATAGTGAAAATCCCTCGCACCACGTTCAAAACCATCATAAGTTCAACAAGGAAACTAGAAAGGGTACTTTTAAAAATATTTTGTCGTGGATGCATTCTCTACTTTCTCTCCCAAAACCGGTTTGAAAGAGCCCTCCTCGGGTTCCAGAAATATTTCCCGTCTTGTGGCCAAAATACCAGACTAGGTAAAATGGAATTTTTGTCTGGAGAAAAATCTTACGTCGGGCAAGAATTTCATTGCCAGAGTAGAAAAACTGCACCCACGAATTTAATTTGTACTGACCAGTAATTTGCATTCAAATCAATAATTAGTTCGTTAAGTACAAGATTACAGTGACTCATCTTGTAATTAGAACCAGGGTTCGCCCACTGGCTGAAATGGTCGGCTAAAAACCGGTTAAAACCGGTTTCTATCACCCATTTTTAAGCGGTAGAAATGGTGAAAAGTGGTAGAAATGACATTATCGCATTTTTGGTGAAAGAATAAACAAAACAATGTTCAGCCAAACTCCCTTAAAACTGATTATTACGTTGTTATTTAAACGTTTCAAATTTTTACCAGATCGACCGGTTTATACCGGTTTCAACCGGTTTTTACCACTGGTCATCAAATTTTAATTTCTACCGGTAGAAATCGAACCCTGATTAGAACACATCAAATAGTATTAATAAATCAATTTTTAATTTTTTTTCCTCATGGTTGTTACTTGAGCTCTCCTCCTCTTCTCTATTGAATGAATTTACACTGACTTGTAATTTCCAAGAAACTTTTCTTCAAAATTTTTTTGTTTTTGCTTCCCTGTAGAGAATTTTTTGGAGGTGATCCACTTTTTTTGTGGACTACTCATCGAGTCATGAGCGCTTCAATTTCATCCCGCATAATTTTTGGAGGCGTAGAAGAAGCAATCGTGCATAAACCAATGATCTATTTATTAATGGAGAGTTGAAGGTGTAAATTGAGACAGAAGTTTGCACAGAGATTTTTACAACTCATTTTTATCTTTGACAAGTAAGCACTAAAATCAACATTTCTGCTAAAAGATGTATGTCTGTGGAAATAGAGTATATGGGGAAGCGAGAGGGCGCTAAAATCATTCAAGTTTACACCGAGATTTGTTTAATGTTTTTGTTGAAACAATTTTTATCGCTAAATTGATGATAGTTAACGTAAGTTACTTTAACCTCTGACCTCCTTTTACTGTAAACAAGGTTGTAATTACAAATTAGAGTGTCGCAAACAGGGAATTAATTATGTTTGAAATGTCTCGTACTATTTTTTTACAAAAGATTTCGATTTGTATTTCCTCTTCAAGGAAATACATTTTTCAAAACATTTAATTTTTTGCTTTTTGTAGTCTGTGCAGTGATCTGTGTTCTGCGAACGAGTGCACGAAGTGCGCCTAGTTCAAATTCATTCATTGTGAAGTGGTACACGGAATGCATATTTCCATATTTTAGTTGGTTTACAGCAATCCATTTTTCTTATGTCCACAAAACATTGGGCCAGTCTGTCAGTGACAGAAATACGACAATTTTGACACCACATAAAAACTGACACTCGTGCAGTCACAAAAGCTTCTAGAATTGTTTCCAGTGTCCAAAATGTTAGAAACTCAAAAATAATTACGATACAAACAACACCCAGAGCAAAACCGAACAGAAGAAACGTTGCTTTTACGAGTGAGTCTGAGATTGGCAAAGGAGCCCAAGGATTTGGATCCTCGTCCGGTGATCCAATCCCTTCCACTTCCGGTTCATTCTCGAACAATTTCCAGACCTTAGTATCTTCAAGTTTTACTTTCTCATTCTCGTAAAATTGTTTCCTCCACCACAATCCCCAAATTCCCCTCTCCCTGACATTCACAACGGATGTTCGAATGACCTCAGAATTCCACACACAAATTGCCCAGACCCTTTGAAGTGCAAAAAATTGTTCCACTCCTAAAGTGAATACTTTTTCCGGGAACAATTTAACAATCGGCTCCACCTGAATTTTTATTTTGAATTTTTCACGACTCACCAGTTTCGCCAGTCGATTTGATCTCCAATATGTTCTTCTCTTCTCCTCCTTAGTTTTTTCTTCCAGAAGCTGTGAATCAAAAGAGTTGTTAATGAGCAGCTGATGTCTCCAAGCAATCAAATTTGTATTCTCCAAAAGCTGCAACATGTTTTTGTAAGTTTGATTTTTGTACACAAATGTGACATTTGTGGACAAATTTGGAAACATGCCAGCTAGCATGTAATTCATCCTCCACCGAAAATGGTTGAAGTGCTCGGGAGTGTCGTACGATATTTTAAATTCCATTTTAACCAACTCTTCGATAGAGAGCCGTCCTCCCTCGCCATACTCAAGATGACCCTCGAGCTTTGCAGGTACCCGCAGTAATAATTGAGGATGAAGAATGAACAAAATATCCAGACAAAGTAAAGCCGACAGACCCATCCTTTGTTCTTAAAATATTCCCAGTAACTCCTCTGTACCTCAAACGGCGCCAGGACAAGCCGAACGGCACTCACAACCAGAAGGCCGGCCAGTCCTTCCCTGCCAAAATATTTGAAGAATCCAATCATAACTGTCATACTTACAATCAGATTGACCGCTGACTTTCAAATGTTCAACTACGACCCCCAGGCTTTAGAAATTGGGGAGTTGTATTCGCCATTTCAATTTCCAATTTCATTTTGCAATTTAAAAGTCTTTAGTTTCAAATGAAAGTTCGTGCGCGACGGACTGACAGACAGACGCACAGAACGATTTTAATAGGGAGCTTCGCTTCCCTAAAAAGGACACGAGAATAGATTAGGTAGCTTAAAAGTCAGGGATGTAATTAGTTAATGACTACTACTAAAGAGTTTTACAAAATTACAATGTCTTGTACTGTCAACTGTATTTTTCATGATGAACACCCTGTACAAAAACCTCCTTTCACTATCAATACTTTTGTGTGCCTCTCGTTTGATCGGACATTCATTGCTTCTGAAAAGCAAGGGGTTCACCCAAGAAAGGATGGATACAGTCCAAGTGCTAAAGAAAGTGTGTATGGAACAAAGACGGAAGTTTGACTGTTTAAGTTCTTGCCACAACCGGATTTCTTCTATAACTTTCTCTGTGGCTGTGAAATTCTTTCCAAGTAATTTTGAAATTTCATCGTGTCAGCCAATACTTGGACCACAGAAATAAACAAGAATTTTAAAAGAATTTCTTTTGAGTTTTCGATTTTTTAATTTCGTGAAGTCATAGGAAAACGGCCGGAATGAAAGAGGAATTTGAAAATATTTTGCAATGAGTTTCTTCCTGATTTTTCGCAACTTTCATCAATTTTCTAAGATTTTTTTTAAATGTAAAAAATTTATTGAACTCGTATGGAAGACTTTGCATCCACGATTTTCTGGCTCATTGTACCAAGAACCTTCACCATCTTCATGAAGGTACTATCCAACGGTTGGGTCCCAACCGGGAAAAGAACTACTCATTATTTACAAAAGAAAATTTTAATGAACTAAGGCATGCCTTATTCATGAACATTGCTGATATGAAATAGCTTGTCGTATGTGTGAAGGGGATTGAGAAAGTTTAATGTTGATAATTGATTAAAGTGAAAGATTGTCCACCCATAAATTTCACCCATGACTTATTTAAAGAAATTTCAATCAAAATCCAAAAGTTGAATTACCCTTCCAGTGTGAACAATCATAAGACTCTTGACTTTAGAGGTACTTAATTATACAGAATTTTCAATTTCATCTCAAATTTTCACACTTCACTGAGAGTGACCCTATCTTAAAAAAAATTCCACATGTTTTTCTATCACGTCGGCGCACTGCACAAAAGTCAGTAGAGCGTCGTGTCGTTCTAAAAACAAAAAACCTCTCTACAAATGATTTCAAACCTCGCGCGAATCAAAAATTTATTACACCTGTCAACTTGCTCCACACGCACAACGTCTGTGGTGTACAAAGCATGTCGGAAAAAAATTTCCAAGTAGGACTTTCTCCATACACCATAATCATAATGTTAAAAGGAATTTTACTCTGCTGAACAGTTCAGCCTGAACTGTATGGGAATAAGGCAACATGAAAACTTGATGCTTCCAGAATAATTCCGTAAAATCTTTCATACATTCAAATCTTCAAGGTGTCGACTTTCCAAATTATTTATTTATTTCAAATAAAGAATCCTTGATATCTTGTTTTCTATACAAAACATCTCACCTGAATAAAGTCGAATTGAATTCAGTAATTAGTATAATTTATTTATTTCCATTTTCGTCACTGTCCACCAAAATCCTATTCTTTGTCCAGTTAAAAGTCCACCGCTGCCAAACTTACCGTTGAATGGCATTTCGTTGGTCTCAAAATCCTGCTCAAACTGTTATGATTGACAGTTACATATATAATTAATGAGGTGTTAACATTAATGTAATTAACTGTACCCAATGTCACTTTAGCTAGTCAATTACGAATTGCGTCTTGGTTTAACCCTTGGATACATTTTCTGCTGTTTGTGTCGATATTGGGAAAAGAAATATATATTTCCTATTGTACTATAGCATAGGGTAAATGTTGGGATGAATGAGGGAATTCAGAGGGAAGAAATGGCAAAAAAGGTAAGCACGTAATGTAAAAATTTTGCAGGCATAAAATGCACTCACGGCTTTGTCCTCCATTCCCACTTGTGGTCATCACATAATAAAGGTCGAACGAGACACAGACACGGTTTCCAAACCTTGAGTTAAAGAAACGTCGCCGTCAGGGTAAAGAACTATTGTCACTGAACGGTGATAANGAAATATTGTCACCGAACGGTGATAAGTAACAAGCTTTCACGCGTGCGTGGACAGTTTATCACCGCCGCGGTGATGATTTGGTGGTGAAACAATACCAAATGGTGACAAATAAGTACCACCGTTTTCGGTGATAACTTTCTTCACCAAAACTGGTTGAGTCATGTCCGCTTACTGCCCGGTGATAAAAATGACAACAAATTATTTGCAATGTAAGGGAGAGGCGGGTGAAAACCAAGCACTCGTATTTTGATTCCTAGAGGCTTTTCTAGTATGTATTTTTTTTAAAAAAGTGACTTGTTTTTTCTTGTTTTTGTTGTTAAGAGTGGCTTGTTTTGTTGGCCCGACACATACATTTTAAAGACTTGTCAAAAAATAATTATTACTGTGTATTTTTTGCGAGTTTTGAGATGAGAGAAATGTCATTATGGCTGAGAGTGAAATGGGGAATAATTCTATGTACTCACAGAATTTTTTTGGAGGAAAATGTGGCTGTATTTCCACTTTCCCGACAGTAAGAAAATGAGATCAACTGTAGTCAACTTTTAACAGGCAAATTACAATCACAGTAAACCTTACTGAGTGAAGAGAATACTCAAATAATTGAAACCACAAAAAAATTTATATACTGTAGTCACGATCATTATTGAGTTAATACTACAGACATGATCCGAAAATCAGACTTAGTCCTCAACTACTGGTCATTGTACGGGCTCTCCGTCATTGGAATTTTCCCTAGTCGTTTCCAAGTGTCCAGTGGGAAGATTCAGATTGTGTATCATGGAGTACGTCGTTGGATGTTCTGGATGTGGCTGGCAAATTTCTTTTTGTATACTCTATGGACGGATATTCGCCTAATTCAGGCACTTGGATTTCAACAGTATGTTCAGTTTCACCATCTTGCTCCACACATTGCATGTGCTTCACTCTTCACCATGGCTACTTTCTGGGCTTTCATTCTATTCATAAAATACCCGGAATTGAATGAGATCATTCTCAACACGATGAGAATCAGCGAGGAAGGTAAGGGAAATTCAAATTAGTGGGTCAAGGAATTTTGAAGAAAACCTTGTCCTACCATATGCCATGGCAGGCGAAATCTTGTCTTGACTTCTTCTTTTGCTTTTTTTTGCAGGGAACACAGCAAGTCGGAAAAATTACTCGTTGCAACAGATATTCATCATTTTTCTTCCAACTTTTGGTAAGGGAAGAAAGATTTATTCCGAATTTTTGACAGTTCTGTTCTGGTAGCTCATGTTCCCACTTGTACCATTTAAGCTAACACACTATGTGTTAACTATAATTAAACGATTTTTCCCCAAAGATGTTTATTGGGGAATTCATACTGCTCGAACGTGGCGTGCCGTGTACTGGGTAACACATTTGGAGCAATGTAACTCCAACAAATTCAATTCTCTTTTATAGGTACAGTTGCATTTGCAATGCCCATTGTGTACTGGTCAGATCCTTTATCCTTGCAATTGATTTTCTCTGCCCTACCCACCGCTCTCCAACAAAATTATGGGATTTTGGTCACTTTGGTTTTGTACGAGTCGTTTAACACATTCTATTCTCTCTGCCTCGCCTGCTACGGATGTTTTGGAATGCTTGGGTTCATCGAGAGTTACACTGCAGTCTTGGAGCAACGGATTCATACGCTGGAGTAAGTTTCTTTAATCATGGATGCTAATTTTTTTTAAAAAAAAATTAGAAGTCAGTTCCCTCAAGGCAGTTGGGCGACACACCCACCAGGGTCTGAATTTCAGACTCTGAAAGACATACTGTGTGTGACCCCACAACAACAAACGCGTCACACAAAACGAGGGTATAGTATTTGCAAACTCCTAAAGACTTTTTTAGAGTGTCCTATCTTTTGTTTTTCATCACAGATTTGGTGAACCTTCAATTCGCTCTCTTTTCCAACAATCTAGTGAGCTAAAAGTTCTGGACTTGACCCTGAACCTTTTCAACATAATATTTTCTTCAGCCGTATTCACTATCAAATTGAACCTCATGACTTGTGCTGTAACATGGTTATTCTTTGGGATCCGTCTGTTCCAAACACACACGCTCCTCTCTTGGACATTCACAATCCTCGGGTCATACTCTCTCCTAGCCTTCACTTCCATTTTCGACAAAGCTTTTTCAGTACCCAGCCAAATGGATGCTGTCAAGCGGTTGTTGCTCCTATCCAGTCAACGTATGATCTTCCAGGAGAGTCGGGCGTACATTAAGAAACGGACTGCGGCTGTAGCCAATGTTGGAATCAAAGTGGGAGGTACAGATTGATTCCTTCACAAAATTAACCAACAGCCTTCCTGGATGTCTATTATTTTTATTTGTTTATTATTAATTAAATGTGATTTGAATTTCAATTCAATTTTGTATGTTTACTCCCGTAGGTTTTCACACACTCGAAAGAACGTCTACTCTTAATTTTGCGTCGTTTGTCTTTGAACAAGTGGCGGATCTTCTACTAACATTCAGATGAAACTAAACACCGTTCTCTTGCAACTTACAAGTTGCAAAGAAGTTAGGTTTTCATATGGAACGGACGAACGCATCTTCTACAGTACGAAGTACACTGAAGTTCATAAGCTTTACTCTTACTTCCTCAATACATTAAGGGTTGAAGTGAACCAGAGCTCGGCAATACTTCCTCCCATGTAATTTTCCCATGCTTCCTCCCCTACTTCCTCCCAAAGCTCCTCCCTACCGTCAAACTCGAAGACATTTTCCACCTGTAAATTTGCCATGCTTCCTCCAATACTTTCTCCCGTGCTTACTCCCGTGCTTCCTCCCACACATTCTCCATACTCCTTCTCATACTTCCTCCCATGCGTCCTCCCATGCAACTTTTGATGCATCTTT
>WJFB01003190.1:0-14309 GCA_009870185.1 Pygmarrhopalites habei | reverse complement strand
TAAAGCATTTTTAAGGTTGGGTATGGGTTCCACAGTATTTTTTCACAGTAGGAATTTTCACAGTAAGAATATGAATGATAATAACATTTATCCTTATTATTTTTGATACAAGATGTGATGACACAGAGATGATTTTTTTCAAAATTATTAATTAGTTTCTTTAACGTTTTTTAGATGAAATGAATCAATCATCCTTTCGTTTCCTTTTCCCATCACATTATTGGGTTGTTTTTTTTTTAAAGTTAAATTTCCGATAATAATATAATTATTTTTTTCGTCAAAGTTTCCTTCAATTCAAAGGCACGGCCATTTACTTACAGAACTCTGTCACATCACAGTGTGATGATCACACACACTCTGGGTTGACTTGTGTATTCACAATTATTTACCTTCCTTTCTCTTTTCTTGGCGTCGTCAATCCTTCATTTCTCTTCATTTACAAATCATTTTCTTCTTTAGGAAACACGCTACTAAATATATATATATATATATATATATATATAATTCTTCCTCCTTTATTGCACAACATTTAATCCACGAATTGAAAATACTCTGTGTGTGTGAGTTCTCCATGTTTGTCAAGACATTTCTCAGTTTGTTGCATCCATATTTGCAAGATTTGAAGGATCGAGGATGGGCTCGTAGGATATTTTTTTAATTTACAAAATATAAATATTATCGCATTTATTATTAGCATTAGAGTTTATACACAACAATGGACTGGGTTCACTTGTTTAACTGAAAAAAGGAAGAGAACGGTGATTGACAACAATAATAATTTGAACATGATTGTTCGCGCTTTGGAAAATTTTTCAGTTATTTTCACATTTAAACCTATCTATCAATCAATCGTCATTTTATCATCATTAATTCTGATGTATTGAACAGGTCTGTCTTGGTTCCTACAAAGAAACAAAAAGTCAAAAGCTGATTGTACAAGTAATAAATTAACATATTTTTTTCCAAAAGAAATTCTGTTTGAAGTACTGTAATAACAACTTATTATACATACTTTGGATTGATATGATTGCATAAGAAATATAAAATCAATTAAAATAAAACCATTACTATTGCTATTATTTAGTAATAAAACGTACCATACAAAAATGTAAATTTAGCCAATTAATAACAAATTGTTCTCATCAAATTAAAAGTAAGTAAAATATCCGGGATTCGTTCCTCATTGAAACTCAAAGTAAATTTTGGACACCGTAACATTTATCGCTAATATATTTTCATCAGTTAATATTATCATGTAGATATTCTGATGAATTGAGTCAATTCAACTGACCTGCTGAACCCCAACTTACAGTAATTAGAAACACGAGTTTTTGTGTGAATGCCATGCACTTATTATAACAAGGACATTGTTGGACAAAGCACGTGCAAATTGACTTTCTGTAAAGATAACTTGGTTCCTCGAACAGTGCTTTCTCCATAAATCTTTTCCCCAGTTATTGTTGACCTCGAGAAGTCCAACTAGACTTTTGCACTTTCACTTTATAGAATTTCTAAACTTCAACGCCGTTTGCTCACGATCCTATAGTTCATTTATAGAATGTACTATATCGCTAAATTTTTCGTGTGAATGAAGGCAAGCGGCGTTGAAGTTTAACCATTTTGTAAAGTGAAAGTGCAAAAATTTGTTTTGATCTCTGGAGGTCATTGAAACGTTGAGCTGTAAGATGTGAGAAAGGAATGTATACAAGCCCCAGGTCATTTGTACAGAGAGTGATTTATCCCATGCTTTGCCAGCCATTTCCCCTGGATTTGACATGAAAAAAATATTGTAATTTACGTACACGATAACTTATTTTAAATTCACACAGACCATATTATCAGTTTAATACTGTGTGCATCTTCCCCCTCCTTGGATTTAACATTTAAATTGCATACAAGTATGTAGGTATTTATATTCATTGTATTATTTCATAGTACATGGTATTTTAGGAGAGAGTGAAAACTGTAAACTCTACTATCAAAGTGATAATGTCGTACAAGTGTAAGTAATAATGTGATTATCTTTTTCTAAACTTTATTCTGGATGATACTTGAGTGTGTGTACACTATGTATGTATGTGTGGTAGTTATGTAGTATTTCATACTTCTTATGTAACAAGACTTGATTAGGACAAAACTGCCTCAGGAGAAAGTGACGACTTTCACCATGTTAAACTTTACAATCGTAACAATATCATGTAAATATATAATATATATACGTAATAATAATAATAATAGGATTTCTCGTGTCGTAATTTTTTTTGTCTTTCGTGGAAAGAAATGTCCGTTGTCATTATGAATGAGCATCATTTCAAGATCAATTTAAGTATTTTCATGTATTAATAGTCGTGTAAAATTTTAATGATTATATTTATAGATATTTTGTAAATTTTTAATTTACTCTGTACATTTTTATACAGTTTTTTGGTTTTTGAAATGTAATCTAAAATCGTAAATATATAATGTGGGTGTTGTTTTTACAAAACACAAAATTTCACAGAATTTATTGACAAGTGCCAGTCGCCATTTTCTTTTTTTCTTTGTTGTTGTTGTTGTTTACTTTAGTGTGATTAATTTCATCTTCCTCATTCTTTTTCTTCTTTTGAATATTTACTCCATCATGTACGGTACATGTACAGTCAAGTGTATTTGGAGTGGTATGTGTGTGCTTAGTTTTTGTTTGTCTGTACAAGAAACCAAATTACAGTTCAACAATTGAATCACATTAAATAATTAATTAAGAACAATAATTGATAATGTAAGAGCTTCAATTTGAAAACCAAGCAAAAGGAGACTAGACTAGATGAACTCGTAAAATCCACAATCAACAAATGAATTTCTTAACTATTGTATTATTATTAAATAAAAACTATACAAGTAGTGCAATAACAATTAAAATATATGTAGGTGGTACTTAGTATTCTTTAACAGAACTGAGCAAAAAATTATGGTGTGAATTCCTCATTGCTATGTGTATATAAGACATTAACTACGCCATATATTTTCTCTTGTGGTTGTCCACAGTGTCAGAATGGACTCGTTCCTTTTTCACATTACATGGCCAAAGGATCTTGTCAGCCCCAGTATTTGTAGTATAGAATCAGTTTGACAAAATTGTGATTGGGAATTTGAAAAGTAGTGATTAGTGTTTAGTCTACACTAATCATTTTCGTGGGTAATTTTACTGTGTCTTTATCTATTTATCTATTTATAGAAGAAGATGCTTGCACTTGTAGAATGTGTTTAATACTAGATTAAATTACAATGTACATAGAATAATATAGTTTGTTTTAAATATATATAATTTTTTAAGAATACAGTCATAGTGGGTATTAGTGTAATTTGCAGTGTAATTGTATTGTAGTATATCCACAGAATCAAAAGTGAATGGTTTTTCCTTTGTAATATTAAATATTTATGTACATATCATATTTTTCAATCGTCATTATTATTTATTATACGTATATAATTTTGGATTGATTTTTTCTCTTTTCTCTTTCTTTGAAGGTAATAATCATAGTTTTTCTTTTTTACTGAACGACGCAGCAAATGGCACATGGAGGAGGAATATTTTGACCTCCCACTGTTCGACGAATGAGCCTGATTGGAGTTGCAGGGAATACAGTAGGAAGGTCAACTGTTGCGTCGGTGGGAGAGACATAATCGGGGATCTCCTTCTCCTCATCATTGTCATCCAAGTCAGTTGTTTTAGTGTGTCTTCGTCCCTTTGGACTCTCAGGGTGACAGGTCAAAGGAGGATGATTAGAATCGCTACTAGAAGCCAGCTCAGCAGCCAGAGACAAGATATGAGGGTTCATGTACAAACTCAAGTCCCCCTCCCCTTCGAGGTCTTGTGTCTCTCTCAAGTCAATGTAAGTAAATTTGTTCCTCTTCCCCTCCCCATGATCGACTTTGATTCCATTTGGAGTAGTAGCACCATCGATTACCAAAGGTTCATCCACATCATCACTTGGAGGGAGGTCACCTCCTCCTCCTTCCTCCCCTACTAACATCACATTCATTGAATTCAAATTGTCAAGATTATTTATTAATTTCCCTGATGAAATGTTGGATTTTGTTGATTGTCTCTCTTCTTCTCCCTCCTTCACTTGATCCGCATCCTTTCTACCGGTAGATATGACTCCTCTATTCAACTTAATCTCGTCATGGCCATCCCTGTTGGCTGTGTCCGGGTCGTCATCATCGTCATCTCCACCTCCTAGTTCATCACAAACGACTCCAAGTTGATAATACTTTGTAAATTTCTGTGGACTGTAAATGTCTTGGGAAATCTGGAATTCGTCGAGAAAAGAAGAAGATGGTCCTCCAACTGGAGAAAAGGATTTTCCAGCTTTCTCTTTCTCATCCTTATCCTTACAATTATCATTATTATTATTATTAGTCTCTTCTGGCTGTTGACTTTTTTTCTTTGATTTCTTGACTGTTGGCATTTCTTTTGAAGTTGTGGTCTTGAAGTTGGCGTCAGTCGTTGTCCCGCCTCGTCCGATCCAGACGTTGTCTTAAATACGTGAAAATAGTAATGGGGGGTCAGAGTTGTTTTCCAATGTTGTTAGAGTGTTAGTTGGTCAAACAATCATCATGTGCAGAGGTTACCTGGGACAGAGACGGGTTCATGGTCATTGAGTCCGTTTTCAGGGGAACTGAGCTCAAACCCAGAGTCGTAGTTGGGGATTTTGATATTTAATTTGTCACCTCCTTTCCCAAAATTTTGTTTTTTCTGGGTGGTCGTTTCTTTTGGTTCTTTCTTTTTCTGCTGTTGTTGTTGGGGCTGGTCATTGTCTTTCTTTCCGTTGGTAGTGACTGGTTTGCTGTTGGTTGTTGTTCTCGTCGCAGAAGAGTGGGGGGCAGCCCTTGGGTGATTGACACAATCCTGGCTCACAGTTTCTACTCCAGCGACAGTTGAGTTGACTTGTCCTGGGGTCGTCGTTGGTTTCTTGGAAGACTGTAAAGCTTGATGCAAACAAATGACAACTTGTTAGTGATTTTGCTACGTTTTTGAAACGTTTTTACAGTTTTAATTCTTGTGAAATATCCTATCCCTATTATAATTCAACCTGTTGTCTTTTAAAAAACATTCTCAATTATTACTGTCTTTGGTTCAAGATGTGTGAATGAGATAATGCAATGTGTTAGTTTACATCACCGGACATGAATTTAAAACAAGTAGTGTAGTAATTATTTTTCAAAATGTGTCACCTTGATATCCTTTGAATCCAGAGAATCGTCGACTTGTCACTTGTGACAAGTAAGTCCGACGACTTCGTCCAGTTCCAAATTTATTATTGGATTGTGCATAAATCTCTGTGTGGGTGTCCAGAAGGAGGAAGAGAATAATAAAAAAAAAACCAGGGTAAGTATTCTTCAGGACAATTAATAAGTTTTAAGGGTGGGAGGCATAAAAGACTTACGAAATTTTGCCCAAGGGCTGCCATGCACGTTTTTTGAAACATGTTGGCTACCATCGGCGGAGGTGGGGTTGACTGGACCATCCTCGTCTTCGTCATCCCCATCGTCCACATCTTCATCATCCTGAGTCAAATCATTGTCATCGGATGATATGACGGGAGTGAGGGCGTCATCGCCTTGTCTCTTCAACCATTCGGACACGGCAAGCGTAATACTTTTCGGTCTTTCCGGTAGGATTTGCTGAAAAAGGATTGGAAAAGAAAAGTTGACAAATGGACAAAGTAGACATGATAAATAAATACATTATGTATTAGAGGGTGTAGTTGTACCTCCGGGACGGGAGTTGTGGCTTCAGGCCCTTGATTCGGACAGTCAGACTCAAACTTTATCTCAGTTTCGACAATAATTGGCGTCTCAATTATTGCCTTAGGTTTGTCAGTCAAGTCCAAATCAGTTGGCTTCAATTCAGGTGCAAACTGTGTCTTGTGGGGTTCCTCCTTCTCCTCATCCTCACCCCTCACGTCAGTCACAGAACGAGTGTGTTCGGGTGAAGGGATTAAATACAAGTCTTTCAATTCAGGTTGATGGGACGCTTCCGCTCCCGTCTGCCAAAACATTACGTCAATTTAGATATGGACATTGTTGCGTGGGCCTAACATTATTTATTTATTTACCTTGCCCACTACTCTTCCCGCAAGGAGGGACTCGTCATACTCCGCCTCTGGAATAACAAGGGCACGTGATGACAGTTGTTGTGCAACCAGGTCATCATCACTACTCCCACATCCGGAAGCACAATTGTCATTGATCGAAAAGAATTGGACGGATGAACTGTTCGGAACCAACTGGAAGATTTCAAAAAAGTTGAGAAATTTTCATAAATTAGTTTTGCAAGTTTTGTGCTCCGAGTGGGAATCGATCCCGAGTTCTCGGCAACACGTGCGTCAAGTTTGAAACCCTCAGACACAGCATTTTCTTTTTGCCAGGTCCCAAAACGATTTTTTGAAAGCAATTCCTTGTCTTACAATACGCAGCTTGAGATTCCTGTTTCAGACAGGAATCAATCATGTTCGGACAGGAAAACGCTCTGCTGACATTTCACACGTACGCAGCTTAAGATTGTTGCAGTCTAATCTTAGAACTCAAATTCAGAGGTTGTGTTTAATTGTACGTCCAGTTAATTAGTCAACATGAGTTTCTGGTGTGAAGTGTGTTTGTCCCATTTCACCACAATAAAGAGATTTAATTGTCATTGTGGTGACGAACGAAATAAAATTCTGGGAACAACGAATCATGAAAGACAAAAGAAAGAGTTGAGTGAAGCGAAACAAATTTGGAATAACTATTATAAAAATTTGGATCCAATTCCTCTGATGCCCAAAGGTCGTCAACAACAATTGAGGAAGCCTGAATTGGAGGTCATTGCAGGTAAAAATTATGTAACTAATAGTCTCATAATAATTCATTCCATTGACAATAGCATTATGATATACATGTAATATCAATTTAATTTATATATTTAGACGGGATCAAGGTGATCAGACCGCTAGGTACTAAAAAACCAGGAACAAGAGGAACAATCGTTTGTAGTGAGTCGGCGTGTAAAGGGGCCGCACACATTCATTTCGGAGGACTCAAGGACTTTAAGGTGTTCAAGAAGTTGGCTTACGAGTTGTATTCACTAGCCAATTCCAAAACTACGTAAGTGAAAACAAGAAGATTTTAGAATTGTACATGTACACTACTTTCCATTAAATGTCTTTTTTGTTATTTTCATAGCAATTTTACCTATGTACAATGGTGCACTCTCCATGGACTTTACCGGTATATAAAATAATTTACGTTAGTTACATAATGGATGTATCAAATATGATTAACCTTGTAATTATAATGACAATTAAAGTGAATTATGTATTTTTTGACTCATGTGAAGGTACGATGGTGTTAAAACAAATGGTTCGGGAGAACGTTCCACCGATGCAGCTCACTATATTTCAGGCAAAGTGAATGGAATTCGGTCGCTGAGGAAACTATTTCAGGATAAGTTCAAAGGCAGAAAGCCCACAGAAGCTGAGTTGGTTCAATTTATCCTCGAAATCCGTAAGGACAACAACCGTCACACATCTGATTGTGAGTTTACATTTTAAACAATTCTTTCTCATTGTACCATATCTAATTAGAGGCATTTATTCCTAATGTATCAAATTTATGAATTACCAGCCTTTCTTCACTTTATGCGAGATGACTGTCATCCCTTGAACTTCAGAATGGATGTCACGGCCGTCTACGCGACTCCAGAGGAGGCCAAAAAGAACGAAGCAAAGCAACAGAGTGAGAGCGAAAGCTATAAGTACTGGTTGGGTGGGCACAATCAACGCCAGGAAGGGGTAATGTTTGTAGATATTTTTCTTTTATTTTAACAACGTCAGTTTTTTATTTCATTGCTAAGTTATTGATAAATACTGATTCAATTCTTTGTGTAGACTCACAGCGTAAACAATACGGAATTCAGAGCACCCACAGCATTCTACATGCTTGCTCCCATGGATAATTTGACCAACCTTCATCTGTGGATGAGTGAGAATGGGGTTAAAAAGTAAATTCACAATTATATATACCTCCGTGTTTTAATTTGATTGTTATGTGTACAGTAATAAAGCACACTTATTACTAGCTTCCTTTTAATATTTATTGTTTAATTTTTTTGTCAGGTTCCAACACTATCATCCTACCACCCTCATTCAAGATCTCAAATCTGAAAAGGCCGAACTTTTTCAACAACAATTTAAAATCTTCAAAACCCGTCGTGCTGATTTTACAGAGGAGGAAGTCCATGGTATTTTTCAAGAGATCAATTTGTAAGAAGAACAACAACAGGAGAAGAAACAAAAGACTAAATAATGTTGTACTCTAGTACTTTCCTTTGTAATACTTGTGAGTTGTCTTTTTGTACTGATTTTTGAGATATGTGTCTACATTTAAAAATAAATGATGAAATGATTCTCATCTGACTGGTAACGGTGGAAAATATGACACAATTTTTTCTCTAACTTATACATATCATACTTACTTGTCCTTCATTCTTCGGAAGAGTACTCGGGTCATAGTAATTTTCATGAGGTAAATCTACAACAGAGAAAATGACAGATTAATCCAATGTGACTGTTTAGTTTTCAAAGAGAGAGAGAGAGAAAGTGAAATGCAGACCTTCTTCAACTTCGTCGATGGAGGTCGTCCGGTGGAGTGGATCCGTTTCAGACATGGATAGAGTGTCGCCCACTGCCACCTCTGACCCAGCCACACTTTGATTTGTATTGAAGGAGTCTGGGGAACTCGGTTCGTTCGCAAAACCGTCCGGACTCCTTTGTAGCTGGAATTGAATGTCAGTGGCTGTGTCGGACATTGGGAAAAGTACATTCAATTCTGCTGGCTTATTTAATGAACGTTTTGTGGAGGCTACAACTTGTCGTAGTGGACTATTTTCTTGACTCTTCTCTCCCTTCTCACTCCCTGCTCCGATTCCTAATGACGACGATGACTGAGTAGTTGTAGTAGTAGTCGATGATGGAGTGGCCAAGGAATTTGTTCCCTGCTCTGTTTCATTCTGATTTTGATCCGTACTCGCATTGGAATTTTCGTCTCCTCCTCCTTGTGTCTCTGGTGGACCATTGCTCTCTTCGGATGGAGGTGGGTCAGTGGCAGTGACCGACTCATTGGATGATGATACATTGTTGTCTGTTATTACTGTTGTCTCCTTATCTAATTGAGCACTTGGCTCCGTGGCCGTGTCCATCTTTTTCCTATTGTTGTCAGTCGTGGGTTTTTGGGGACTGAGGGGTGGGGTCGTGTCAGTCGTGAGGATTTTCCGGGCGACAGACGACTCATCAAATTTGTCACTGGAGTCCAGTGCCTGGTTCTGGTCCTCGTCTTGCTTCTCAAGGGGCGAGGATTTTGATTTTGTGGTGGTGGGAGGAGGGGATGATGAGGGCACACATACGGTGGTGATATTGGGGGTCACAGTCTCCGTCGTTAGTTGCTGCTTGGGACTGGGTGGGTCAACTTCGTTCTCCTTCTTTTTCCTCACTTCTTCTAAACTCTTCTCACTTTCCGTCACTCCTCCTTCCTGCTCCTGCTCTTCCTGTGCATCTTCTTCATCTGAATTCGAGCCCGTCTCATCTGAACCTTCATCTGTCAACTGTGAGACACACGCACATAATTCATTTGACGCCATTACTTTTGAAATCAATATCATTGTTGTGACCACTTTTCAATGGTGGCCAAGCGGGATTGAGTGTGCAACTTCGTGTGTGTATGTGTGTGGGGGAAGGGAAGTGCTAGCTGCTTCTTTTGCCATCATACATGTCATATATACATATACGCAAAGACATGGCCAGCAAAGCTTGGGCAATTTACTTTTTTTTCTGTCTTAGCAGAAAGGTTTCTGAGATCCTTCTGACTAACGTTCAAATGGAAGGTTTTAACGGGTGATTGCTGCCTTTGACCTACGGAGGTCAAAAGGTAAGTTCATAAGAAAAATGGTTGACTTGGACGCCACTTGTCTACATTTTCCACTTGTGGTTATTGTGGCTAGAAAATTAGAAGCACGAGTTGACATGAACGGCGTCCAAGTCCAACATTTCTGTATTAATTTCCCCATAAAAATGTCAGACTTCAACGCCGTTCATGTCATATACTACATCAAATATTTTCTTCCAATAGCCACAAAAATGTTTGTAATGAATTTACCTTTTGACCTCTGTAGGTCAAAGGCAGCAATCGCATAACTGTTCATTTAAAAATTGGTCAGGAGATCCCAAGGAAGTAATTTGCCCGTGCTGTGCTGATCCAAAATCTGGATCCAAATTAGAGGAAAATGCGTGTCCACAATTATTTGCCATTAATTTGCAGAATGAGAGAGATACATAGAAAAAGAGAGAGAGGTAAATCAAACTGAGGATTGAAATCAAAACAAGTTAAAAATTGGTTCCCACTCAACCGTCCTCAACTGAACTTGAGACCTTCTGGGAAAAAGTGTGACTGTGAAACTCTGCTGCTCTGGCTTACAACAATGGAGGGAAATGGAGACACTTGATGTGCCATCAAGGTGTGAAGTTTTTGAGGAGGGACTGAGCATACATTATTCCATTTGATGGACGTCTTGACGGTGGGCACGGAATGAAATGTGTGTGTATGTACGAGTGTCATCATCATTGTCCTGACATGACTGTCCAAGCTGGCAGAGAGGGGCAATGCGTACAGAATAGCTAATCAAAAAACACCCTCCCTCTAACCTGATTCTACAGACTGTTTGTTTCCCCTCCTCTCTCCCTTCATTCCTAACCCAATCTTCGTTTGTGTGTGTGTGTGTGAGAGAGACGGCTGGAATGAGTACAATTGCCATGGTTCTGAGACAGCCGCAGTCAAAATGTCATGACATGACATGAGAAAACTGGAGCAGGGGAGATAAGAGAGACAACATCTCCGTTTGTGTGTACAACCCACACCTCCATTCCATACATAATGAAATATAACATGGACACGTCCAACTCCACCACCACACAAAAGGCAAGAGAGAAAGAGAGTGCACTGTGTGTGTCACGTCGACAGAATTATAATTAAAACAGTGTGTGCATCACTACCTCCTCTGTCTTATCTCCTTTTCCATTAATTAGTCTTTCACTCAGGTACAAAAATTCGTTCCTCAAAATCTGTTCCCTACACACGGGAATAACACTGACATTCATTGATACCCGGATGACCATTCTCCAAAGAGAAAAGTGCGACGACAAGAGAATTATTTAAATAAAAAACGACACGGTCACTACATTGATGCATATGCCTCAAAGTACAACATGGCTTCCACAACATTATACATGACAACATCACATCCACTACTGTGCCAACCTCAAGTGTTCTTTTACGGGGTCAGAAGGATGCCTTCAAATGGATATCACTAGAAAAGGACACATTCCCTGCACACATGCTGCTTCTCCCATATTGTGGTGTGCAGATGAGTACACAATGTGAATAGAAAACTAAACTAGGGATTTAGGATAATGACCCAGCTGACAGGTCATGATCATGACTAGAGAGTGCTTGTCATAGAATGAATCAAACTAATTGTTTAATGGTAAAGAGGGTGAAAATAATAATTGGTAATGGGGTGGGGAGGGGGACAAATGATGTGTGTCAAAAGAAGAAGAAAGAGTTAACTAACCTCCTGTCCTTCTTTCTTCCTTCGCCTCTTTTTACGTTTTTTTCGACTATTTGCCGAGATTTCAACTTCATTTGAGACTGCTGCAGGTCCAATGGGAACCACAACACCGCCTAATTAGCACCATAACAATGCAATAAAATAATATATTGTATCTCTCAGACTCAAAGCTCAAACAACTTTTTTTTAAAAAAACAAGAATTTTTTTCTGTGAAAAAAATTCTAATTTTTCAAAAAAAAGAGGAAGAAATCAATTTAGCTCGGCTAAAATAATTACTAAATTTTTGCTGTTAACATTTTGATGCGATTTGTTTGGTTGGTATATAAATATAGATATATATCAGACTAACAAACATAGTTATACGTAGTAGTGAAAAAGTTGGCAGTAAAAAATACAGAGAAAAATGAAGAGGGGGGGGGGGGGGGGGNTAGTAGTGAAAAAGTTGGCAGTAAAAAATACAGAGAAAAATGAAGAGGGGGGGGGGGGGAAGAAGAGAAGAATGCTGATAAAAGTATAATGTGTCATAATGTATAAATATTTAAAATTAAGTTAGCCAAACAAGAAAGAAGTGTCCTAGTAGCCTAGTAACACACGACACGACAGGACTCTGCAGAACAGGTAGAGCACAGCAAAAAACACCATTTGGGGGAATTGTTATTATTATTAAAGAGTGGTAGAAGATACTTTTAAATCATTAGTCTTTGTCCGTCATTTACAACGACCAGTGAAGGAACAACACACTAGTAAACTACAGTCTATTTTCCTGATGTACCTGTCCTCCATGTGTTAAGTTTCACATTCATCATTTTCCATTCAGTGTAGAATCTACACTCAAGGCTAAACTTTTGTTAAACAAAGGGGGAAAGCGCTGACTACTGTCATTTACCGTACGGTCTGGATTCTCATGTACAAATATCTAATTTGAATAACACAAGTCAATGGCTGTGAGTTCAAAAAATCCATGCAGTACGGTTAATTACAGTCAATTTGGACTAAAGCATCCCAGGTGGACATTATACAACTTGCGAGTGTAAAAATTCTGACAAAGAATCATTTTTACAAGAATCAATTTTGACTGGATATTTTATTTCGGGTCTCTACCAGAATTTTTACAGTCTCCCTACTTGAAGCAAAGTCAAGAAGTCTGTCCCTATCTTTGAGACCAGTCATTCTCTCCCCTGTCTCTAAGGAAATCCAAGTTTAAGTTTAGTATGGCCCAGCTCTCTCCCAACAACGAGAAAAAGGACAAATAACAAGCCCTGGACAATAGTACTGTAGTGTCACAACAACAACAACCCCAGGAGGATACTAAATAGTTTAAAGGGCAACAAACAGAAGACAACCTTCTGACTCACGAAACACCCAAGACGTACAATTTGCCAAGCATATCCTAAACATTTTCAAATTGTTTTTCAACACCCCCCCCCTCTTCCTCTCCTTCTCATTTAACTCCTTTTTTAAAAAAATTGTTCGAAAATGTTTTGGGTCCGTTGCAACTCCTCCGTTGGTTGTGGTTGGAATATCAAGTCGAAAAATTTTGTGTTCCCTCCATTTCCAGGGAGAGAGTCAATATCCAGAGCACACAACAGTGCACTTGGAATCCTCACTTTAAAAGAAAGGAAAGAAGACAGGGAGGGAGAAAGAGAAGGAAATTTGACAGAGAGGAGAAGGAGGGGGAAAAGTTTTTTTATCTTGCGTCAACCAAACCGACTTGGAGATTTGGAAGAGGAGAGTGAAGAAGTGAGGATTCATACATATATATAAAAATGAGGAGATATTTCCATATAGAACAGTATAGAAGCTAGAGGGACCTCCTCGCAAATATTTGTAAAAGGTCAAATAACGGTCACTTTCCTCCTCGTCCCACTTTCCCGGAGAGAGACAGAGAAAGGGGAAGAAGAAGGAAGGAGGGATTTTGGGACGTCAACGTAAAAAGACACAGACTAAATTGTACACTGACTACAAACGCTCCTTCTCTCTGTATTAATCCTTGTGGACAATTCCTCTCTTCTCCTCCCACCCAAGACAAGAACAATGAGATGTTATGAGAGAAAGCAAAGAGGGGGATATTTGAGATTTCAAACACTACCACTCTCAAAATGGAGATCCCCGATAGTTTGAGGCTGCACACACACACCGAAGCCAACAATAACAATGATGAGGAATTTCTCCCCTGACTCACACAACCCGGGTGATATGATGGAAAGCTTTCTCCTCTCTTGTGTGGACACTCAATCTTGAGGAGAATTTGTCGTGGAAGAACCAGTTTTGTTTTTCGGTGGTGGAGGGACAAGACGAAATGGAGCCGGGTGTGACGGATACCCTGGTCGGGTGGAAGCGGAAGGTTGATGATTCGAGGATCCTCTCTCACATACTACCAAAGGAAAAGTGTACCGTCGACCGGGGTGGCTTCGGACACTTTTCAAAAAGTGTCCGAACTGTGACGAGTGTAACTTTCCTTGACATGTATATTTTGAAGTGAGATTTGGTACACTTGTCAGAGACTTATCAGGGTACAATCCAGTGTGCGTTTAATATTTCTCACAGTACCCTTTATTCTAAAATTTAATTGTAATTAGGCAGGGGTGAATCCGGACGGGCATGGGGTGGCTCCGGACACCCCCCTCTATTTAGTGAAATTGAAAATTAGGATGGCAATCAAAATTG